>JAQBSW010009248.1:0-29846 GCA_029291075.1 Eudiplozoon nipponicum | reverse complement strand
GATAATAACAAACCGAGAATGTAGTCAATAGGTTGATCTGATGCACATTGAACCAGAAACAAAATTGTCGCCTCTTGGAAAGGTAAATAAATTTCCATATGACCTTTTGATTTGAAATAAATTTGCTGCAAAATATTTTGTGTGGAAAATTGGTGATGAATTTATGCATATGAAGACTATCATTGCGATACAAAATATAAAGACTGCCATTGTAGATTTTTCTTCAATAATCTTTTGTAATACGCTTTTTAATCAACCTCTCCGACAGGCTACTATGGCATCAACGGGAAATGCCCAGGAACACAGGAGTATAAAGTCAGCTAACTTTTGTTGTCGATAACAGTCCATTAAGGCAAACCCATTGCGTTTGTTGGTGCACTGACTCAGTATACAAATTAAATATCCTTCTCACGAGATTTTAAATTTTTAAGGCAAACAGAAGCTATCTGAATCTCCGATACCTATGTTTGTCACCTGACTGTCATCTTGTCACTGTGGAATATTCTTTATTGGATCGACAATATATTTCTTTCTCGCAATTATATACATTGTACCTAAAACTGCCTTTGTCATTGAGCGAGATTTTTATGAATAGGCCCAATTTATTCATACGCATTTACTGTATAAGAAATCAAGAAATCTGATGGTATTCATTTCCTTAAACTATTGCACAGTGTATTAACGAAAACATAAATTTTCGCTCTCACGACCTAAGTTTAGTTAAATTTGCTTAACCAACAACAGCTTTGCATATAGAGTAATAAGTTTAGAATAATTTAAATTGTGTACTTCCCTTGTCTGCTTATGCAGAATACACTATTTGTACTTTGCAATGTGCGCAGTTTAAAGCCTTTCATTTGGAAATGCAACTAACCTCTTACAAAGTAATTAATCTTGCATTCGAAAGCCAGGAGACGTCTTTGCTGCCTTAACGACTAATCAAATGCTTAAAACGGCTCAAACGGCAGTGTTGTATTTCGCTATTGGTTACGGCACAGTAAAGCTGAATATTTAGTTAATATCCTTTATCGAATTTCCAATTTTTAATAGGCTTAAACAAGGTACATACTTTTCAATGTTTACGTTTAGATTACGGTGCATTATGTATAAAAGAAGATAAATAATTTTTTCTACATATTTTTTTAGATTTAATGGCATTTGCATTTTGAATATTAAATGTATGAGATGTTACTTAATGCTATAAATGTTCGCTGTAAATCTATTTTTCCACTGGATCTTAATAAATGTGATAAACATGACTACTCGATTACATTCCAGGGTTTCTACCTAGTATGGTTCTGGTTTGAGTTCATGTCATTCAATAGATAATTATTCGTATTTTGTTAAATCACGAAATCACCAATAAATATCATGAATTTTAAAATTTATGAATACATTTTTATTACTGTGTTTCAGATGTATGCACCTTATGCGCTTTACAATTACCCTCATGATAACGAATTTATGGTTCGAATTAAATCTAACAATACTTCCGATTCGATTGACCATTCGCAACTCAATTTTCACAACCAAATAGACCTAGCACAATCATCTGAGCTTTATGTTGGTTTTGACTGGATAAATAACGATACTGTGCCTACTGCAACTAATCTTGTGACAGGTAACCCAAGAGAGGAGCAAAAAAGTTATCATTTACTGGGCCCGCCAACTGTTGACACATTTCTCAATGACAGCGAATACCGGACACTTGGTCAGGACATGTATGGGCAGGTGGCTAGTACCGACTCGTTTTCCATTCTGGAACCAGTAACTTCCTGTAGTCATTCAGATATCAATGACAAAGAATTTATGGTTCGGATAAAATGTGATAATACTTCCGATTCGATTGACCATTCCAAACTCAATTTTCACAACCAAATAGAGCGAGCACAATCATCTGAGCTTTATGTTGGTTTTGACTGGATAAATAACGATACTGTGCCTACTGCAACTGATCTTGTGACTGGTAACCCAAGAGAGGAGCAAAAAAGTTATCATTTACTGGGCCCGCCAACTGTTGAAACATTTCTCAATGACAGCGAATACCGGACACTTGGTCAGGACATGTACGGACAGGTTGCTAGTACCGACTCGTTTTCCATTCTTGAACCAGTAACTTCTTTTAGTCATTCAGATATCAATGGATTTTTAGATGTATCAGCGGTCACTGATATGCAAAATAACGACAACGCATCTCCTACCTACTTTAGCCCCTACTGGCTTTTAATTTAATCCTTTATTTGAACTATGTCTTCTTGAAAGAATGAGATTTCTAATGGTTTGCCAGCAGTTATGTGGAGAGACAAAGCAAGAATTTTGAAGAAATTAGAAAATGACATTATCTTTTTTTCTTTTTCGTCCAACGTAACTTTGTCAAAATAAAACGGTTGTTTTCATCAACTTCTAATGACTATTGTTAAATCGTTCACTTTTTACCGTACATTATATTTGTATGCATATGTATATTCATATATATAATTCTCTTAGTGCTTATATAAATATTGCAACATTGTTTGTTTTTGTTTTTTCCAAATTAAAGTTAATAATTTCAAAATGGTGATTTTATTAAAAAAAATTCTTCAGATATAACACAAGCCGAAAGAAAAATTTTAAAGTTTTTGTATTAGTGACAAGTAGACGATAATAATATAAAGTTCAATGTATGCGAGACTGCTAGAGGTGAGAGCCGCATATCTAAATTTGATTTACATATATATTCAATGCGGTTTGATCCTCGATAGTCAGTTTGCCGTCGTACTCTGATGATGATCATGGAAGGTCGAAACGCGTCAGTGCGTTGCCGCTGGCGGTAGTTTTGTTATGTTGTTCGACGACTGGTTAAATACAATGGGATTGGTGTTTACTTCAAGCTCGCAAACTTGATTTAAAGAATTGTTACCACCACTCGCGCAAACAATTATTGTTAAATTGTATTGCCTAGACGTCTGTTACTTAAGTTTCCTTCAGCACCCGCCACTTGCCGTTCGCGTCTGACACGCTTGCTCTCGTTGAATCAAACACATTTAGCAATAAGTTACTGCACAATTCCACCAAACTTGGAGGTTCAGAGGAAACGGAATGATAGCTGTCCAGTTTAGAGCCGCAATATGCTGAAATGTACGCTTTAGAGACCTACAATATATTGAACTAAATTATGTCCTCAAATTTAATATTGGCCTCCATTTTGATCGCACTTAAATATACTTTACTTTACTTTACTGCGGCTGACTCCTTTTGGATGATAAGCCGGCTCCAATGACATGTCATGGAGTTTCTTGTGAATTTGGTACAAGTGGTGTCCTCTCACCACTCGGCTTTTTGATCGAGGACGCACCTCTAGCCTTTGCACATCCAAGCGCAGTCTGCAAGGCAGCAGTAAGTTGTATGGTTGCCGGTAGCTGTTGAGAGCTCATTCGCAATTCGGAAGTACGGGGTACTGTCCAGGAGTCCATGTAATCCTGTGGCTGTTGAACCTTTTTGTGGCGGGGAACACACGCCGAGTCATGGTGCCGTCGTCGGGCTCATGTGGTATTTTATATGAGATCCGATTGCCGGTCGGAAATCCACCACGCCCTGGTGACACCACCGCCATAGCCCTGTTAGCCCATGTACGATCGGCCATCGAGACATGGTTGACACCGTCGTACCACGTTGAGGAGGGTTAAAACAAAGCCATAACCATATCAATTAGTAGTAACCAAAATTGGAGCTACAATAAAACCAGTTAATGCTTTTTGATGTGTACATGTTGTATATTGTTAAACAATCAATGATTGCGCGGATGCTGGTACAATCCAATTGTATATAACCAGTCGTCAATCAAGCACTTAAATATATACTTAATTAATCTAGTAACAGGCGAAGGACTATGTACTTCTTACACCATACACTACACCCAAATATATAGCCTGGAAGGAGATTAGATCTAAAGTTGAATAAACCTCATATCCCATTATGTCTCGGAGCAGAGTACTCCTGGTTTGTGCGTGAACACGTTTGGCAAAATGTATTTCGTTTCCATGTATGCATGAAGCTTTTTATAATGGCAGAATTGGATTATGTTAAAATTGCTAATATACACTAAGCATTACATAACTTGGCAAATGCAGCTCATTCACAAGATTATTATTATTATTAGTAGTAGTAGTAGTATGCCAGCAGTTATGTGGAGAGACAAAGCAAGAATTTTGAAGAAATTAGAAAATGACATTATCTTTTTTTCTTTTTCGTCCAACGTAACTTTGTCAAAATAACACTGTTGTTTTCATCAACTTCTAATGACTATTGTTAAATCGTTCACTTTTTACCGTACAGTTATATTTGTATGCATATGTATATTCATATATATAATTCTCTTTATGTTTATATAAATATTGCAACATTGTTTGTTTTTGGTTTTTCCGAATTAAAGTTAATAATTTCAAAATGGTGATTTTATTAATAAACGTTTTTAGATATAACACAAGCCGAAAGAAAGTTTTTAAAGTTTTTGTATTAGTGGCAAGTAGACGATAATAATATCAAGTACTCGGCATGAAAGCCAAAAAATGTAAGATGCTTTAGAGTTTTATAATAAAATTTCGTTTTAATCCTCGTTACTCATTTCGACGCCAAACTTTCATGATTACCATCATCGGCCAAAAAACGTCAGTACGGGTGACTGGCGGTAGTTTCGCGATGTTTATTGAGTTACTAAAAAGTTGGGCAGGGTGTTTATCTCAAGCTTACTAACTTTATATAAATAATTGTTACGTCCACGCGTATACTCAATGGATGTCTAATTGTATTATTTAAAAGCTAATATCAAGCGGCGTTACTAAAATTGTCTTGATTGGGCCTCATAAAAATATGCATATGAAATACTTATTTTCTATGGCAATTTAACAATCGAATATTTGACGCTTATAATCAAAATTACGATTAGTTTTCTTCGTCTACATTTTTAATAACCGTAACAAATAATCTTGAATATTTTTTAAAAATTTCCACCTCTAAAGCTAGGTGGCTATTGTTGCAAAATCAAATTTCAATATTTGTGAAGATATATTAATAATAAATTTATAAAATTATTTAGCATTTCAGCGTGATGATTTCTATTAGTTAAAAAAATCAAAATTTTTAAAGAGCCATGTAATTAGTTCTATATATTATTAACAAATAATCACTATGTATTGGTGTTCTGGAGTAATAGGCACTCAGAATTCGTTTTAAATCTCAATTGAGATGAAACTTTGCCCATCACGAAAATGTTTTATAAAGGAGATTATATCGTCCAATTTTTCTACATTCCTCCTCAAATAAATAGTTGGTATAGGGCGTAATACACGCTCCCGTTGGGTAGTCGCCATTAAACAATAAACGCATGTGTACATGAGATTATACCTCGTGCATCAAACAATTTTTACTTGATCACAGATGTTCATAGAAAGTCGAAACGTATTAGTACAAGTGACTAACAGCCGATTTGTTATGCTGATCGACGAATTATTAAACCGAATAGGATTTGTGTTTACTCAAACTTGCAAACCTGTCTGAATCACAGGAGTGCTAACATTGTAAGATTTCCAATTACATAATCACTAACAGTTTCACAAAGATCCGATTTATCACAATTTCCATTTCCTTATTGTCTTCGATCGGGCTGGGTTTGTGATTGTCCCAATGGAAATGCGGTTCTATCACATCTTTGTGTACTGGCGACTTTTCGATGCCAATTTTCCAGCATCATCCTCAAGCAACTATAAACAGTACAATACTTACAATTGCAGATTTAAGCAAATGTGGTAACCTCGTTCCGAAACCGTTCTATTTATATTTGATTTTATTGATTCACCAATGATTTTAAACAGAATTTGCCTCAGTAACTAAACTGAATATATGCATATGTCTAGCGCACATGAGAACCCTCATCCAACAATTAAATCTACATCTTTGCAAATGGCAGATCAATCCTTACCTCCTTATAATTTCAGCTATCTCAAATTCCCGGTATACATAATCGCATCTCGTTTGCCGAATGTTGTAGGGAAGAGAGAAAGTATCGAACATTTTTGTTATAACTGTACTGTTACTATGTCACGGTAATCAAAGTTAAAAATTCAAAAGGGATAAAGCAAAATACTTGAATGTCAAATACTGTGATTTATTTTAAGCCGGGAACTCTAATGCATACAAAAGCGTATGAGATAGTGCGCACCTAGTAACAAATTAGTACAAATATGGTGCAGCAAGTTATCTAGGAGGAAAGAGAGTGAACGTCAGAGCGACGCTTAGGCTAAAAATAGAGGAGGGAGAATGGACAATCTAATGGCTTTTAAAAAAAAGTAATAGTAAGCACAATGCGAAGTTAAGCAAATCCTATAAATAATTGCATAAGAATATATTCTCATATAACTAAAATAAATCATTGTATCTATGTACATATATATGTTAATTTAATATCGTAACACCCTTATATATATATATATATATATATATATTATATATATATATATATATATATATATATAAAGACAATTCATAGCTGTTAACCATGAATATTTTCTATGATTCTTATTTATTTATTACGTTAGTCACACCTTACATAAATATATAAAATATATATCAATATAAACAAAAACATACATATAAATATAAGCAATTGTGTGAGACCAATATCTCTAATCCTAAATATATATATATATATATTTATAATAATTTTTTGCTTCCCTTTTCTTTCTTCTTCCTGTTTATTTGATAATTTCAACAAATTATTTATTTATTCGCACCTTATATAAATATATGAAATACATATAAATATGAATAAAAACATATATATAAATATAAGTATCAGTGTGAGTCAGATGTCTTTTATATATATAATTCTAATTAGGAAGAATAAGCACATTAAAAACAAAGTAAATAAAGGCCATTTATTTCGTGAATACTAAACATCGCTCTACAATCATTCATTTATATACATTCTGGGTTTTCAATTAATTATGCTAGTTGTAATAAATCTGACTCGCTTTTACTTCTATTTCTTGTTTTGGCTGGTTGGTAAGTGAGTATACGTTTGTGTTTTTGTGTGTGCCTGTTTGCATTTAAAGGTCATTCTCGCTGTATTGCAAAGTGATGTCTGAGATCTGGTCATAATTGTTTTGATGTCTTTAGAATTAACCATTTGTACGCATTGTTCGATAAAACAACAAGCACCTGACCTTAATATTCAAAAGTTTCATCAACGTGATATTCTAATCGACTGGTCAAGAATAACAAAATTCAACAACAATTCACTAGTATCCAGGCAAGACCAAACAGGCCTTCGACTATAATCAACAAACATTCAATCGGATTGGCAACAAACTGAAGAGGAGATAACAGATGCGCATACGGTGAAAGAAGTTTCCAAACAAAACGATGCAAAAGACGCTCCAAGTGGAGGGAGGAAGGACCATGACGCATTCGTATGTGTATGAATGATAATTGCATGCTGTGCGCTGCCGTTTGATCCTCATTGAATTGGAAATGACCTTGGGGTACCTGCACCGCTAACATTCATCGGCCTTCGGGCAGCACGCCTTTTTGCCAAAATCCCTGTTTATGATCAAGCACGGCATACCGTTTGCCTCCCGCTAGCTAGAGCGGGCATGGGATACGGGTCAGGTTTAGTCACTGAGTTTAATTTCCGGAAATCAGCCGCCGGTCGGAGCGAACCATTCTTTTTTCGTAGCGTAAACCATCGTTGCTCAAAAACAAGATGAAGACGGTTCAAGAACGCCGGCTTCTTTCTTTTCTTGGATTGCTCGAGTCGCTGCTGCCAATTTCTTTGGAGGAGTACCATATACTTTTGATGGTTCGCAACCTTCATTTTGTTCTAGCCATAGTTTAAACTGGTTGACCGTCAGACCTGGACACTCGCTGCAATCGGACATTTGGAATATAATGTAATATTGGGGTTGAAGGTTCTTCCACCACACGGAAAGTTAGCTGGTCATATCCTGCAACTTAGTATTACATATAGACTTTATTGAATTAATGCTTTCAGGACTCGATATGCATATACGCTTATTTTGACAGTCTATCGTCTTAACTCATTTTATAATGAAATCAAGTCCCAACAAGGGTGCTTGCGTATTCGCTACAACAAAAGACATATGATAGATATTTTCATTTATTAACAATTTCGTGTCCCATTCGCCCGCACCCAACATCGATGTGCCCGATGCCTGACATCACCTTGCTCTCGTAGATTTTACGTTGTTTAATAACCAAGCTAATGGTAATACCGACACATCAGCTGCAGTATTCAATTGCATTATTACTGGCTGTCCGTTGAAGAGTTCAAAATATTTTACTTTAATTAAAATCCTTACATTTGGCCATCTGATTCGGAACACTTGTTAGGTTATTCTGCTGGTCTTCACTTGATCTACCCCTCGGAGCCTCCAGAGGATTAATATTTTTGCACTGATCTCGACTACCTTTATTTGTGATATTGTGGACCCTATTTCTCCATTGAACTGGCCGTACTTTAGGAGCAATATACTGGATTGCTGTCGCGTAGACGACGTATTCGTCGAAGCTGGTGTCCTAATATATTGACTTTGCTTCCAGGCCACTGGCTGTTGTCGTCTGTCGCGGACTTGCTGATTCTGCCGCGAAGAATTCGAATAAGGTATGTCGCTCCTACCAGATGTTGTAACCGGACCCATGCGTGGAGTAGGAGCTGCTATTTTCCTTGTCATCATGACCGAACTTTGAAGAGCCTGAAGTCTTTCAACCAGGCCTCCCTGAGCGCTGGATATTGCACCGTATCTGGTAGTATTCAGAAGCATAAACATGATGGCCTCATGCGGTTGCGACCCGGATAAAGACTCAGTTGGCTTGGAGAACCACAGTTTGATACGTGCCATGGTATCGAGGGGCATCTCACCCAGTAATGGTTTGAGATGGTACAATTCCGATAACACCTCCTGAGGCTTTGCTCGGAAGTGATCCAACACTCGTCTTTTATATTATTCATACGTGAGGTCGACCAGCGATTCCAATTGGACTGCTACTGCCCGGTCAACTAACTCCTGGACAGCCACACGCACCGTAGGTTCTTATAATGAAAATTCTTGGGCTCGAACTGATGCTTCAAATATTTCAAACCACAACTGTGACCCAATTGTGACAACATGGGCTTAAATTCTTATGATGTTTGAAAAAACTCGTCGATTCGGCTTAAAACGCCGGCACATTTCTTTCTGATTCCTCTTCGGTGAGGTCGCCATTGTTGTGTCCACCAATATTGGCTGGGCCGTGCATGCGGATTCCCTCGGTATTTTGCCTAATTCTGTAGTTAAATTGTTAATTTGTGCATTCAGTCCTTGAATCAACATTTCGAACACATCAGAAGTCATAGGTAAAGATAACACATGCTTTATTTTTAATCAAGTATATATAGTATTTTGTTCGGATAAAGAGAGTCGATTTAGTCAGCCTGGACAATTAATTGTATCAATTATTAAAAAGGGAATTAAACAGAAACAGGCGTTTTACGAGCCAGAAAAGAAAACCGTCTACCTGAACATCCCATTTAAGGTGGATGCAGCTTCCCGAAAATCACAAAAGGAAACTGAAGCGGCATTAACACGCACATTTAATGCGGCTAATCTACGAGTGTGATTTAGGGTAACACACTTGCCTTTACCAGCAATCAAAGAGAAATAACCGTTAATGTCGACATCGAATATTATTTACCAATACACATTCGCAAGTTGTCGATCAACTTACGAAGCCGATCGACCAGACGTTTAATTACTCGAATGATGGAACATTGTAAATTTAACGCCTGTTTTAAATCAAATGGTGAATACACGTCTGCAATTGTGCAAACATCGAACGTATGTTCTCAAGACGTAGCATTCAAAATAATTACTAAATGCAATAACAAAAGGGAGCTAGCCACATACGAAGCCTTATGGATAAACAAATTGCAGCCGGATTTATGCAAGCAGAAAAAGCATGTTCAGGCATTGAGCTTGAACTGGATGTGACGCACGAAATTGATTGTTTTCTGTTATTTCACACACTCTCTCTCTGTTTTTACATATTTCTACCTTTTTACCTGATTATCGGTTTGCGATCCGATTTGTTTTCACCTGCTGTCTGCGGATGCAAACAAATCGGATCACAAACCGATAATCAGGTTAATGATCTATTTCTTGTTTCGCGCAACGTGTTTCTTTTAAATTATATTTCTATCTTGTTTTAACTTCCATTTTATATATAAAAATATGTTCATTAGTAGATACCTGACGGTATAATGGGAAAGAAGCGTTTCTTGTATCTGATAAAATTTCTTTTTGTTTTTGCACATAGGAAGGGTACAATGAATTTTATTAAAGCTCGTATTTCAAAAGAATATATATGGCGATAATTGAAGAACATTAATGTTCGTGATTGCATAGAAATTGTGCAGCTGACATTTCCAGTCAAGTACAATGTATGCGAGACTACTAGACGCAAGAGCCGCATATCTGACTTCGCTTTCCATGTGACTTCAAATCGCATGTATTCTCCAGCAAGGATAGAGTAACAGATAGAGTCTCAGACACCAAAGCAATTGATGCAATATTTAGTTTATTCTGATAAAATGTATTTAGAAAATATCAAGCTATAAATGGTGAAATGGCACTTTTTCTTACCTTATTAAATGGCAAATTCAGTTAAACTCTTGCTGCAACAATATATACGAGAAAAGGTGATATAAGCGTCATCTTCCTATTATCTGCCAACATTTCTTCGGCCTTTCTGCTGTCAGCACAAATGAATTAACACCTTTTCCACTAAATTTCAGCGAATTCTTTATATTATTAATAAACCCCACTTTTTATTCAGAGATTTTTCTCATTTTTATTCTATGAAATGCTAGTACTTTTCCATTAAGAGAACGGTACAACAGAGGAAGATTGTTTCTTTTTTTTACAACTGCAGGGATTTCCTTTGTCAAAAATCATCTCTTTTTAACTTTTACCATTGTTTTTATTTACATACAATCTGTCGACTTGCTAAAAACACCAAATAAATTGAATTTCACCAGTCGCACAAACATAGTTACACTATTTCCCGATTAACTTGTGGTTTTGTGAATCTTTCTGCTTCCATTACCTTGATCTGTTAATTTCCTTAATGGGGAGATATTTGTTTGCATTGAGACATCACAGTAAAAGCAATTTATGTATTTTGTCGCCAAACTTACTAACTTCCAAGGATGAACTGGCTTCAAATGTGATCGGGCAGTAGGGTAAAATTTGTATCAGATAATACAATTAAACAGTCAATGTTTTCGCGGGAGGTGTTAAGAATTATTTAAATCGTGTTTGCGAGCTTTACATAAACACCAATCCCATTTTATATTTGACCAGTCTTCGGACAACATGGCAAAACTACCGGCCTTCACACGTACCTAGTACGTGTGAATATGTGTGAATGATTGGTTAGTTTTGCATATTACATATACATGCAAAAGTTGCAGAATATTCATGTTCCTTTTCGTTGACAAATTTTGCCGCCGACATTTAAAGTCAAGGGCTATAAACA
The DNA here is from genome assembly GCA_029291075.1 of Eudiplozoon nipponicum. Taxonomy (NCBI): domain Eukaryota; kingdom Metazoa; phylum Platyhelminthes; class Monogenea; order Mazocraeidea; family Diplozoidae; genus Eudiplozoon; species Eudiplozoon nipponicum. The sequence goes on along the minus strand of JAQBSW010009248.1, from coordinate 18,278 downwards.
CGAGGTTACAAAATTCGAGAGTTGATTAAATTTTCCACCTTCGATTTATATGCATTGCCGATTAAACCTCGCCACACTTTTCCTCAACGTGCTCTGATGACGATCGTGGAATTTTAAAACGCGAAAGATTTTCTAAATGACTGTAGTTTTGCAATGCCGTGTGAATGCTTCGCTTTAATTAAATTTTTTTTGCACGAAGCTCGCTACCTTGAATTGAATAATCGTTATTACGATCTGCGCGAACATTCATTGACTGAAGTGTGTGCACGAGACCACAGAATGTGGTGAGTTTAAAATCAAAATTATGAAAATACTGGAACTATTAATTTGCACATACGACAGAGTTCATTCTAAACGTCGGAATGCTCACAGAGCCGTGTTTGTTTATGAACTAATTCTGCGTCGAAATTTCCAGCCAATATCAGTCCCGATTGACGGAAGCTTTCATTGCTATAAGGTAAGGTTGCATTTATAAATTGTCGAGGTTGAACAAAAGCTGGCCAAATGGAGCCAGCTGATACTCTCAGGGATCTTAGAGTAAGGTAGTCCTTCATAGCGTGAGTAACAACAGAAATCAGGGGCACGCAGTGAATTATCTGCAAGAGTACCCTGAACACTAGAACGTTTTCTCATCAAATTGCTTCAGACAAAGAAAGTGACTTTCGTAGTAAAGTCGGTTTAGAACGGAAGCTGAATGGATGATGCTTCATCTGTTATCTTTTATCATAAGATGCTGTCGGGCTTCAGTTTGACCTTTCTTGATAATACCTAGTGAGGTCGTAATTGAAAGATTTCAAGCTAGTTATTGCTAATTTTTCTGTGCATTATTAGGAAATATGACGTAGCTTATTGACGGAAACACCTTTTAGATGAACATTAAGGTTATAAGCACAATCTGTGTCAGAACCTATGTCTTTCTAACGGAATGCGGATATTCCTGTTTCGTCTGTGTCCAATCAGTCGACGAAAAATTATTCATATCTCCGTGTAAGATCTTACTATGCGCAATTATATATTGCTATGAATGAAGGATGCACTATTTCGTTTCAATGTAATTATTCATGAACTGGTTGATAGTATGGTAATGGGAAAACCCCTACCCCCAATGTTGACAGAGATTTCCCTAGCCTAGCATGAGAATACATCATTAAAGTTCGAAATATATAAATATGCACACTTCATAAGGTATGGTAATAATATTTTCCTCGTTTTGAAAAACAGAACGCAATCAAACATACTGCCTCAAAATTTCCAATTCCAATGCATAAAAATATCAGTTTCGTGTCAGATTAAGAGGAAGATGATTGCCTGTCTGCTATATATGTATTACAAAGACAAAATGCAGATGGTAACTTTAATAGAACATTTTGCCATAACCCAACCTGGCGTTTCGTTTATTTTCAATATTAATAATCAGCAGTTCGTGGCCGTTTTCGAGAACTGAATGATTGGTCCGTCCACATTTAAAAGCGAAGAAAATTTCAAACTGAAAATCGATATAATATCTAATGACTTTCTTTGAAAATTGAGTGCGCCAGATATTAAATGGTGTAGTAAAAAAACACGTTTATAAGGTCAGAAAAGAAAGCAATTTACATAAACATCGCAAATAATAGGTCGCTTTATCTCGCACCTAAAAATGAAAGATGAAGCAACATTTACTAGGTAAACAAATTAGAGAATGATTTTGAAAGTACAAATAACACCAGAGCACCTTAAAATGATCAAAATTCAAGATTTTACCAACTAAAGCATGCTATCAATTCTCCCGAACAAGAAAAATGCGGCCAAATCCACTACAATTATTATAATCAAGGTTGCGGTCTTGATATAAACACTTGACCCATTAATTACTCACATATGTCAGAATAAACTAAGCATTGTATAGTGTAGAAAAGGCAATTCATCCAGTAGACCGGTTTTGTCCTTATTAGGAACTCATCATGTACTGGCCACAATTTGCCGCGGACAGGACTCGAACCTGAGCACGTCTTCTTCGGAATCTGGTGCTCTAAACACTGAGCCATCCTGACGCACTTTAAAATTTGTCGCGGACAGGACTCGAACCTGGGCATATTTGCTTCGGAATCTGATGCTCTAACCACTGAACCATCCTGCCGCACACTACACTACAAACAATTTTCAGTTATATACTAACTAATATAACTTGGTTAGTCTATTTTTCCTGTAGGTGGAGATCATATGGCATCCATTTAGACCCAAAGTTCCAACTAACCATCCCCAATTTGTCATTACTGAACATAAACCACACTACATGGGGAAGTGGTATTGAAATGAACATTTATATAATTAAACAAACAAGATTGCGGTCTTGATATACACACCTGACCCATTAATTACTTACATATGTCAGTATAAACTAAGAATTCTATAGTGTAGAAAAGGCAATTCATCCAGTAGACCGGTTTCGTCCTTATTGGGAACTCGTCATGTACTGGCCAGAATTTGCCGTGGACAGGATTCGAACCTGGGCACGTCTGCTTCGGAATCTGGTGCTTTAACCACTGAGCCATTCTGTCCGCGGCAAATTCTAGCCAGTACATGATGAGTTCCCAATAAGGACGAAACCGGTCTACTGGATGAATTGCCTTTTTACACTATAAAATTCTTGGTTTATACTGACATATGTAAGTAATTAATGGGTCAGGTGTTTATATCAAGACCGCAACCTTGATTATAATAATTGTTATTACCAACCGCGCAACCAATGTTCGTTTAAATCCACTACAAATAGCACGGTTGTGCGGTGAACCTAAACGGAGTATAATGTATGCAATGTACATATTTTACTTAATTTAAATTATCTTCTAGTTTAAAGTTTCTGCTAGTTTGTCTTTCAATATTTTCAGATGTTATTTTGAAGACAATCAAAGAGAAAATGAAAATGTATCAATTCTTGTATTTGAGAAAATTTACTTCCATCTATGTACATAAAAGTGTTACTATGAAATATGTTTATAAAAACTCCCGTGTAATAATTGATTATTCATTTATACAACTTGTTGAAATGTGAAGGCAGCTGTAAGAAGTTAATGATCGTAACTGAACAAATCAAGATGCCGTTATTTCTAGCCATGTGCAATGCATGCGTGGTGAGAACCGTATATCCTATTGTGCTTTCTTTGACCAGAGGGCTCCGATGATAAGCACGAAAGTTAAAAACACGTCAGTAAGTGTGAATGACGGTTTTTTGCAACTTAATACAAGAGTTTGGATAAAATGCTAATTTATTTTATATCAAACTCTGTACTTGAAACAATGACTGTGTGCACCATCCATGCATGAATTGAATGTTCAAATTTATATGGTATGTCTATACTACGAAAGATATAAACTTTTTAAGTTCCTGACTGAACTTTATTTTCATGCAAACATCTAATGACACTGATAATACTTTAACCCTCTTAACCTAAATTGCAATTCCTTTGGCAATTCATAGTTGATTATCGAATGTGGAGCTATCAATTTAAACCACATCGGATCGATCTATGCTAACATCTGCACCCGTGTCTATTACGAATTTTAAAGCACTTATTCTATCCGCTATGACGAACTTATTGTTGCTATAGCCTGCAACCTCTTCAAAATTACTATTCAGCCGAAATCTAACAGATTTACGGACTGAATTGTTGCGCATTTATTCCATCGAAGCTTGCGAACCTAACTTTTATGATTTTAGGATGCCTCCAATATGCACTACTTGGAACCTAGCTCGCGCAACCCCCTAAGGCCCCTTATAGCTGCGAATGAAATGGTTGCCGGCAACTTCCATAGTTCCACAGGACGAATACTTTCTTTCTATCGGGGACCACCCTATCGTGTAATCATGCATGCTTCGCCATGACACTTGCCAAACTCGGCATATTTACGATGCCAAAAGCACCACCTGCGTGGTCCTTGAACACCCTCACGCGATTCGCCTTCCCGAAGTTTGAAAGCATTCCTTTGACACCGAGAATTTTCCCTACTTCTGTTTAAAATTTCCATCTTGGCTATCAACTCACTTCCCGTCGGAGGGTACTTATAAAATTCTCTTAGGTCAAGAGTCAATCTGAGATATGTCTGAGATGCTTCTCAAGGTGCGAATCTGCTGTTACTGTATACAACTTAAGTTCGTCCTAGTGATACATTTTATCCAACCTTAAAATTTTTTTAGTCACTCTAGTTCCTATGTATTATAAATATCTAGGATGCCTCCTAATGTGGCAGGCAATTTTGCTACAAAAATATTGTTGACAACTTCTTGAGAAATATCAAGCCCGATTGATTTCGAACGCCTTTGGTCACTACCATAAAGTATCCTCTGAGATACCAGGCTCAAATAATACATATATACGGTGTGATCATCTAAATTGGAACAATTAAATACCTCAGAAATATCTCTTAAAGTACATTTATGAATTCCTTCTATTAATTGCTCTGTATCATGAACACTTTCATAGTTGACCATATTGTTATGATAATAAGTGTGTTAACCGTTTAACTGAATACCGCAGATGACAGAACATATTTATGGACACCTGAAACGAATTCGCGATTCTCCCGAAACATATAATTAAGAATAATAATTTCGCTGTAAACTTCAATACCTAATTATCAGGTTCAATCCAGAACCACGCAGCGAAAACCTATCACGCAACTCAATAGCTCAACAAGACACAATTATATATTCGACAAAAAAGTCAAAATCTTCAATAATGTGAGCAAAGAAATATTCCAAAATATTTCAAATATTTTGTTAAATACAAAATATTGTTTAATGAAATCAGTGATAACATCAGTTGTAAAAAAATAAAATTTGTTTTATTTTTATATTAGTAGTTTTATTAATCTACAAAAAATATATATAGCAGCAGATAAAAATAAATAGAGAAAAAATATCTACTACAATGTGCAGTAAGCCATGCCATGCCCATTTGCTTAATTATTCTAAGAAATCTGCGCTGTTGCCTCTGCTTCATCTCTCCCAGTCTGATTTTTCACCTCATTCGTCTAAAACAGTTCTAAGCACTGCAAAACACGTGCATATTTTTCCAGAAACGTTTGCATTCCTTCCTCTTCGTCCGATAGATTGACCTCATCATGCTCCAAATATTTGTTTAGCATTTTGAAATAATCTGGGTGGACTTCCTCTAGGAATTGCAGAGCTGCTTTTCTCTTTGTATGACTTATCTTTTTATTAGCCCACAGTATTTCTAATTGCTTAACAGTATTTTGATAACTTTCTTTAAATTTTGGCACAGTTGCTTCTTTCTTAGGCTTTTTTTATGTTTAGATACGCCAAATTTTCCCACAACCCTTCGATTGCATTTGCATAATTTTCCACCAACTGTTGCTCTGGTGTATCACTGTAAGACCTATTTACTTCTTCATGAAACAAAACCAGTTTTTGTTTCTTTATTTAAGTATGTATTAGGTGTTGCGAACTCAGTAAGAAATAAGTTCAGTTGCGACCAGAAGAATAAACCGAAGGCATCATGAACGGAAAGTATAATCTCTTTCACATTCTTTTTGAGCTTACTGGCGACTCATCAGTAGGAGCCGGTATTACTCCCTCTAACCACCATATATTTTGTCGAATAATGTGGGATAACAAGACGGTACAATCTCCTAGACGAATATGTAAACCTGCAATAGTGAAACTAACATCATAAAAAGTCTACGCCAATGCGACTTCAACGCTAACTCACACTATATAATATATATACCGTGTCTGTATAGGATACTAACACTATGGTTATTGTGTTAGTAACCGATACTAACATTATTGTACCGAAAAGGTACATGGTACTAACACGATGGTTTCCGAGTCGGAACATGGTACCAACATGATGGATATCAATTTATGCTATATTTCACCGAAATTGAGAATTACAACAATTTCTGAACACCTGTTACTTCAGTAAATTCATACACCCTGGCCTTGATCGATATCAGTTATCAAATTTCGGGGTAAGCATGACATCATTCAATTCAATGTATAACAGTAAAATACTGTTTGTTGCGCACAACTAATATATATGCAAGTATGTATTAGGGGTTGCGAACCTAGTAACAAATTAGTTCAGTTGTGACCAGAAGGATAAACCAAAGGCAGCATGAACGGAAAGTATAATCTCATGCACATTCTTTTCGTGCTTACTGGCGACTCATCAGTAGGAGCCGGTATTACGCCATTTAACCACTATATATTTTGGTCAAGAATGTGGGATAATAGGACGGTACAATCTCCTAGACGAATGTGTTAACCTGCAATAGTGAAGCTAACATCATATAAAGTCTACAACTCACACTATATAATATATATACCGTGTCTGTAAAGGATACTAACACTATGGCTATTGTGTTAGTAACCGATACCAACATTATTGTACCGAAAAGGTATATGGTACTAACACTAGGAAGGTTGTACCATCCTATTATTATAGGAGAATTTACCGTCCTATTATCCTAGGAGATTGTACCGTCCTATTATCCCACATACTTAACCAAAATTTATATATACTTGGATCAAGGGCGTAATGCCGAATCCTACTGATGAGTCACCAGTAAGCACGAAACGAATGTGCATGGGATTATACTTTCCATTCACGCTGTCTTTGGTTTATCCTTCTGGTCACAACTGAACTAATTTGTAACTAGGTTCGCAACACTTAATACATACTTGCATATATATTTGTTCTCTGCAACATACTGTATTTAATTGGATATTCTTTAAATCAAGTTTGCGAGCTTGAAGTAAACACCAATCCCATTGTATTTAACCAGTCGTCGAACAACATAACGAAACTACCGCCAGCCGAAACGCACTGATGCGTTTTGGACCTTCCTTGATCATCATCAGAGTACGACGGCAAACTGACTATCGAGGATCAAACCGCCTTGAATATATATGGAAATCAAATTTAGATATGCGGCTCTCACCTCTAGCAGTCTCGCATACATTGAACTTGACTGGAAATGTCGGCTGCACAATTTCTATGCAGACACGAACATTAACTTTTTGTAGCTTTCGCCACATATACATATATAGGCAATACAATTTAACAATAATTGTTTGCGCGGGTGGTGGTAACAATTCTTTAAATCAAGTTTGCGAGCTTGAAGTAAACACCAATCCCATTGTATTTAACCAGTCGTCGAACAACATAACAAAACTACCGCCAGGCGCAACGCACTGACGCGTTTCGACCTTCCTTGATCATCATCAGAGTACGACGGCAAACTGACTATCGAGGATCAAACCGCATTGAATATATATGGAAATCAAATTTAGATATGCGGCTCTCACCTCTAGCAGTCTCGCATACATTGAACTTGACTGGAAATGTTGGCTGCACAATTTCTATGCGGTCACGAACATTAGCTTTTTGTAGCTTTCGCCACATATACATATATAGGCAATGCAATTTGTCAATAATTGTTTGCGCGGGTGGTGATAACATTCTTTAAATCAAGTTTGCGAGCTTGAAGTAAACACCAATCCAATTGTATTTAACCAGTCGTCGAACAACATAGCAAAACTGCCGCCAGCCGCAACGCACTGACGCGTTTCGACCTTCGTTGATCATCATCAGAGTACGACGGCAAACTGACTATCGAGGATCAAATTGGGTATTGTTTGTAATTGGTTTTTCCCGACACTATTTATTTATTCATTCTTTAAACAAAGGGGTTTCTATGCTGTGTAATTATTTCATTTTTACAAGAAGTGGACTAAATTTTTAAATATGTATTTTATCTATATACATATTAAATAAACGGAAGTATTCAATCAAACGCGAAAATAAATGTCACACTAATTCCCATCCACAGCATTGTTGAAATTTCAAATCAATTGGCTAAATTAGACTTTCAATATTCTTATTTGTATACTTTGCAAACGGAGTCTTTTTGCCGGTTTCCAATATTATATGTTTACCAGTCTTGTTCCTAAATACATACAGAAACAAATTTCAAGATCAATCTCCTGCATTGTAGACTAAAGTGAAGCCTGGAACCGTTTACACGAAAGTCTCTTAACGAGATGAATCAGGAATCAGCAAAGGCAACTGGTTTTTCACACTGCATATTATGAAAGATTATACTTTCCTATAATTATTGGTGACAGCAACCAGTTGTAATAAATTGAGCCTCATAAAAGACATTTACTAATGAAAGAATTCCACCTATTTAACGTCGGCAAGTTTCATTATGAAGTTTCTGAATCTTCCGGCTAAGGTCGGCTGGTTGACAAATCGTAAATGAAGATGTAACCAGTCTATTGTTTGAATTGTCTTTTCCACACCATACAATACTTAGTTTATACTGCCAACCTACTATGCAAAATGGGCCAAGTGCTTATATCAAGATCGCAACCTTGTTCAATGTAATTTTTGTCACCGCCCGCGCAACCGATGTTCGTTTAATTATATTAAATGTATACCTCAAGTGTAAATGTACCAGTTTAATGGAATAGTGGCATTGGATTTCGGAAAAATAATTGACAAATTTAAACAGAATAGAATCAAGTTGTTTCTTTAAAATAGAGCAACATTTCCATCGACATAAGTTGTGCTTTGTCTTATTTCAAACATTGAAGATACGCGTGTAAGTTGAAATATAAGCGCATTACATGCTTCGCTAACATGGCCTTCAGATTCAACGTAATGAAAAAGAAATTCAGGCACTAAAATAATTGAAATAACTTTACTGACATTTTTCACGTTTTTTGTGGTAATCAAAGAATGTGATTTCCGGTCTTCGTCGGAACCACTATAAAAATCGCGTTGTATTTCCCACAAAAAGTCGAATGGATATAAAGGTGGAAAAATGGGAAAACATATATAATCAACTTAATTATACACATATATTTGGATTAAGAACAAAATATAGAAAGATATATATATATATATATATAGATATATAGAAGGATTTATAAAAAAATAAATAGAAAAAAATATACAGACAGTCAGATAGATAGATAGATATAAAAATATATAGATAGATAGATAGATAGATTGATAGACAGATAGATATATCAAAAGATAGATAGATAGATAGACAGATGGATAGATAAATAGATAGATAGACAGATATATAGATGTATTGATAGTTAGATAGATGGATAAATAGATAGATAGATAGATAGATGGATAAATAAGATAGATAGATAGATAGATAGATAGATAGATAGATAGATAGATGAAGTACGCAAAATTTCGTAATATGTACGAAACTGGTCTAATTGGTTAAATGCCTTGTCCACATTATACAATGCCTAATTTATACTGACAACTGGGCGTATTTATTAGGGCTGTAACGACACAAATCAATCGCCGACATATTGCGTAAATTAAATTCAAATTTATTTACGTTGCACCAATGAGAAAAAAGTAAATTGCCGTTTAACCACGTTTAACCAATAGTATGCAAGTACACATATTGCATGCTATTTAAGCACGGTAATTTACCATGCAAGTCAGTTGTGGCATTTGCCTTCTACCTGCTTCACGCGTGTGCGTTCTGTCGGCTGTCAATACGTGTGCGCTCTGTCGGCTGTCAATACCTACGCTGGTGATTTGATAGTTTCACCAACAACTAACTACATCCGTGACTCATCTTGATGCGGGATACCGGAGAGACGAGCCAATTGAGTGCAGGACCTGCAGGACACCATACACAACGCGATTACAGCTCAACCACGGGAGCGAAAACTCAACCAGAGTCCACCCAAGGCTCTAGGACATCTTCAACTCTGAAGACTTCAAGCGAACGCATTACCAGGCCCTCTTAAGGGCCCCCATATCAGTAACTAATCTCTATTCAGAGCACCTTAACCGAGTTTGTAACGTCGTACGGCATTTACTTGAAGCCGGGGCGTTTACAAAATTGGCGACCGCGCCAGGATATTGATTATTGTTCTGATTTTTTTGGTATAAATAAAATTGACTTCCTTTTTCATCTATTTGGGATAAAAATCGATTAAGATTTGCGTTTTATCTACCGTGATCGTGGCCATCTGTGAATTTTTTTGGGTATATATATATATATCGTGGTTTGTGTTGGGGGGATATAATAATAATAGATTGACATTTGTGTTTTCTTTACCCTGACCGTGGATTTCTGGGAAATCTCTCGGGTATATATTCGTGGATTTGTTGGGATAATAATAACACATCGGCATCAAAGGCCAACGGGTCCTTTGTTCATCATTTCTACGTACAAAACGGCACCGTACGTACTCAACAACTCAACTTCGGATTTTTGGAAACAGTGACTTTTTTGTTCTGCTCTTATTCAATTGTGGAAGCTGTTTGTGGGTAAGCGTTTCGTTAAAGTTATTTATAATTTTCATATTGCTTTTAATTTATGCTTTTAAGATCCCGTAAGATTGTTAAAATGTCAGGTCCAATTTTAGATATTGATGTTCCTGTTTGGGATGGAGATAGTGAGCTATTTTTTATGCGCGTAGACTCCGCTTTCTCCCCGTTTCCTGATTATGACAGTCATCAAAAACTGTCGAAGGTTTTTGCTAAACTACCTTCTGAATTGCAGCGACGGATTTATCCTAAGCTTGAGGCCATTAGGAAGCTACCTAATCCCATTTTGGGCCTACAAAACGAGGTAGAATCCTTGCTTGGACCCACGGAAACTGAGCAGATAATAAACAAATATGCGCAGTTAGATATGCCAAATCTTGGCCCCATAGAAATACTGAGGGAATTACGGAAACGTTGGTATAAAACCAACATTTCTGATCATGAGGCTAAGGTTGTTTTTATTAACAATCTTCCCCAAACATTAAAACTCTTTGCCAGACAGCTCCCCAACACTCTCTCTATAGATGACTTATCTGAGAGATGTGAGTTAGAATATAGGGTTTTGGAACCCAAAGTGAATCCATCATCCTTTTCTTCACCCCCGCAAGATGATAGAATCTCCTCTTTAGAGAGAACAGTGGCGAACATGGCCAAAGTTCTAGAAGGATTGGCCATTACCAAATCGGAGATAAATCAAGTGAATGCTCGACCAAAATTCGTTTCCAAGTCAAATTATAATGGTAGGCGGCGATCGAGATCTCCGCAATCATTTAATAAATATGCTCCAAAGAACTGGTGTTATAACCACCAGAAGTTTTTTATGCTTGCCAAGTTTGTCTTTGTCGTTCCGAAGAATTTCCGAATGAGTGTCAATTTCCACAGCTGACGGAGAGGACAACAGACCGCAGGCACAAGGGTGCATCAGCATCGGGAAACGTCTGGCGCAGGAAGTAGAAGACCGTACTTTCTGCACATCAACGGCATCAACGGCGCTACAGGGAAGAAGCCAACTACAATCCGACATCCCTGTCGACTCTTTTCGTCCACGCCGAATTTTTCACATAGAGAACCAAACAGACAATGCCGGTCGCAATCACCAGCCTACTTGTTTGCATGACCCGGCCAAACAGCCAAACGAACTTCTGCACCTTCTTGATTTCAAAACTGGCGAAGAGTACATCGTAGACACAGGTGCGGCAGTCTCAGTTCTCAAAGGTGATTCAATGGCCGAGATGTCGCTAGGCGTTCTTCTCGCAACAGCTACAGGCGAGCCCATACCAACTTATGGCTGCCAATACCGCACACTCAACATAGGTCTACGACGTGAATTTTCCCACAACTTCATCATTGCCAAGGTCTCACATAATATAATAGGCCTTGATTTCCTTCTAAAATTTCGGCTCATTGTTGATCTTGCCAATCAAAAGATCATCGACCCCTCCACCGGACTTGAACAAAGCTTTTGGACACTTGCCTCCGAGCGTTTGGAGTTACAGGTCATTCAGTCAACCCCAGTGCATCATTCAGCAGAGATATCAGCAGCTCTTCGAAAATACAAATCGCTTTTCGATCTTAACAAGTCCGATCTACGAGTCTCCAACACGATGCATCATATCGTCACAGAAGGACAACCTATTGCACTCAAGAAGCGACCACTGGCTCCTGCTAAGCTGAAAGCTGCCCAAGAAGAATTCTCAAGGCTTTTGGAAGAGGGAATCATCAGACCATCGAAAAGTTCATGGGCGTCACCACTGCACTTAGTCTCAAAATCAAACGGATCGTACAGAGCCTGTGGAGACTACCGTAAGCTAAATTCAGTGACAAAATCTGATGCATATCCTATTCCAAATATCAACACATTACTTGAAAAACTCAACGGCAGCAATTTCTTCTCAGTGATTGACCTCAGACAAGCGTACCATCACATACCGGTAGCACCAGAGGATATCGAGAAAACTGCAGTCATCACTCCATTTGGCCTTTTTGAATATCTTTACATGCCTTTTGGACTCAAGTGTGCTACTCAGACATTTCAAAGATTCATAGACAACATACTTCGCGACGACTCTGCTTATTGTATGTCATATCTAGATGACATTATGGTATTCAGTCCAGATCTAGAATCTCATGCGAAACATCTACGAAATGTCCTCTCACGCTTATCCAACCACGGACTCAAGATCAACTGTGACAAGACGCAGATTGCAACTTCATCCGTCGACTTCTTAGGGCATCGTATCACGGCCCAAGGTATTCAACCGTTGCCGTCAAAGACGAATTCAATCAAGAATATCAAGTCACCAAGGACTTTGAGCGATTTGCAGAAAATCCTGGGAGTACTAAACTATTATCGCAAGTTCCTTCCAGGCCTTTCAAAACAACTTTATCCTTTGTGCAGGCACCTGCGGAACCGAAAAGGACTTAGCAAGAATTCCATCATTGCTTGGTCATCCGAAGACGAGGAATTACTTCGACTTGCAATCAACTCGTTAGCAAATGCCACAATGCTAACGCATCCAGATTTTGAAAAGCCATTTCTACTCACGACAGATGCTTCTGAATTCGCTATTGGAGCCACTTTGGAACAAGAGATCGACGGAGTTCGGAAGCCTATCAGTTTCTACTCGCGTACTCTCCAACCAGTAGAAACGAGGTACGACACTTTCGGCCGAGAACTTCTCGCCATCCACGACGCAGTGCGCCATTTTATCAGCATCATTGGCAGTAGCAGATTTGTTGTTTTCACAGATCATGCACCACTAGTTAGCGCACTTCGAAACGCAACTTCATCTATCGCCAAGTACCCTGCCAGAGTGGAAAGACAGCTTTCTCGTCTAAGCGAATGGCAATTTGACGTCTTTCACGTCAAGGGCAAACAGAACTTCATTGCAGATGCCCTGTCTAGGCCAGACGTCTCTCTACAACCACCTTCGCCGTCACCATTCACTGTCAACTCCGTGGCACTCAGTGAACCTGCACTAACGCCAACTCTCCTGCGAACTGAACAACGCGGTGACATTCACATTCAAAGATCAATAGCCCGTCACCCAACCAAGTTCATATGCCGTCTGTGGGAAGGCTTACCAATTGTTTACTTCACGGGTACGCAGCCCAACAAGCCAGTTCTGCCGACCAGCCTTCAGAGGAAGGTTTTCGATTCAATTCACTCAATTTCTCACCCAGGAAGCCAAGCGACTGTCCGACTTCTTACAGATCGTTTCTGGGGTCACAGACTTAGGCAGAATGTTAAACGATGGGTCTCAGAGTGTGCAATTTGTCAGAAAAACAAGATCACACGACACACTCGTTCTAAGTTGCAACATTTTCGGTCTACTTCTCGCCTAGCCATCGTCCACATCGACATAGTTCATCTGACAAAGGTTCAAGGTTTCAGCTACCTTCTAACTATGATCGATAGATTTACACGGTGGCCTGCGGCATTACCTCTTGGCACCATTTCTGCAGACGAAGTAACTAACGGTTTTATCTCTGCATGGATATCCAATTACGGTGTTCCCAATGAGGTCATCACGGACAGAGGCACTTGCTTCTCATCTGATCGTTTCAAAACCACCTTGCGGTACATGGGATGCATCTTACGCCAGACGACTGCCTACCATCCCCAAGCTAATGGCATGGTAGAGAGAATGCATAGGGAACTCAAAGCAGCTTTAGCATCCTCGTCCATTAATGGCAACTGGGTCGATGCACTACCTTTAGTTCTGCTGGCCATGCGTTCCCGTACTCGTGAATCCATTAAAACGTCTGCGTCACAACTCTTGTATGTCATGGATCTACGCCTGCCTAGTCAGCTCCCACGTCTACTACCGGCACAAGATGACCCACAAAACGAAGCTACCCGCCTTCGACTTCATTTCGGTAACATGTCCGAACAGCAGCCGAGACACACGCCTCGTCCAGTCTTCGTTCACCCACAGCTCCACAGCTGCAAGAGAGTACTCGTTCGCAACAATAATGCTGTTGCACCACTACAACCCAAGTATCGCGGTCCTTACCCGATTTTACTAAAACAGCCAAAATACTTCATCATTATGCAAGGCGCTACACCGACATCAGTAAGCATAGACAGGTTAAAACCGTTTATCGAACCACCTGATCCTGAGAGCGTTCAACCTTCTACACACGTCTCAGGCTCCGTCTGCCCACAATCTCAACCTGCTTTGTATAACGCGTAATTAATTTTTTTAAACATTAACATTTAACTATAAAATTTTTTTTAACCTTACGTTAATTTTTAGTATTTGTCTCACGTGGCATAACCAGCTGTTCTTAGCTAACAATTGTGTAGCATTTTTGAACAGTTCTTTGGTATTATGCCATCTCTGAGGCAATGTTCGTGTACATATTTTTATGCAATTACCTTTGATTTTAATGTATATATTTTTACATTATAATGTATTTCTCACACATGACATTACACTGCCTATTTTGGTATGACCAGCTACTTAGAGCTAACGCTTTCGTGTAGCAACACTAAGTAGTGATCAGCTTCATATCATGGTACAGGCCACTTTCAGTGCATATCTCAACTTTATCTATTTCACAAAGACCACTCTACAAATGTCATGACCACAACGTCGAGCACTCTAGCTCCTTTGGTCGTATACAAACACATTGACAACGATCCAACCTGCTTAGGTTTTAACTTAAACCTGGCAAATTCAGAGGCGATTTACCTCGAAATCTTCACGCTGCGGCTCCAAAAACTTACACTGCTCTATTTTGCCTCACGTGCTATGACCGTCCACTAGAGATAACAATTTGTGTAGCAATTTCTAGAGGTTACCTGGCATCATATCATTGTTGAAGCAACCAACAAGCATATTTAAGCCCAGCACTTATGGTTCATCATATTTTTGCTTAACTTGGTTCGAACTCTGTCATGCATTTCTTATCTAGCCTCGCAGAGAGGAATATTTTTTCTTTTTTTTCAGAGAGGAAAGTGTTGTAACGACACAAATCAATCGCCGACATATTGCGTAAATTAAATTCAAATTTATTTACGTTGCACCAATGAGAAAAAAGCAAATTGCCGTTTAACCACGTTTAACCACGTTTAACCAATAGTATGCAAGTACACATATTGCATGCTATTTAAGCACGGTAATTTACCATGCAAGTCAGTTGTGGCATTTGCCTTCTACCTGCTTCACGCGTGTGCGTTCTGTCGGCTGTCAATACGTGTGCGCTCTGTCGGCTGTCAATACCTACTCATCTTGATGCGGGATACCGGAGAGACGAGCCAATTGAGTGCAGGACCTGCAGGACACCATACACAACGCGATCACAGCTCAACCACGGGAGTAAAAACTCAACCAGAGTCCACCCAAGGCTCTAGGACATCTTCAACACTGAAGACTTCAAGCGAACGTATTACCCGGCCCTCTTATGGGCCCCCATATCAGTAACTAATCTCTATTCAGAGCACCTTAACCGAGTTTGTAACGTCGTACGGCATTTACTTGAAGCCGGGGCGTTTACAGCATGTAATAAACTGATTTTAATTAGAACTAGAAACCTCTGCAAAACTTAGTTCAAATTTACTCACCATGTAATATTCATATTTTAAAACTCTTCTTCAATAAAATTTTTACTATTTAAACGTAAACGCGGATAGGACGAAGTTTTTGACAAATGTAATACAATGTGTGAAGATATGTTTCCTTCTTAGCAAGTTATTTCGCATATCAGCAGGGACAGTATTTTTGGTGACTTTCAAATACTTAAATTGATCTACCGTATATAAATTTATGTTTCTTCAATTTTAAATACTGGGATGAGTTCAATATACCCTTAAACACCAAAAGACTGAGTACAAAATGATGAACTCTAGCCCTTATTTATAAAAAAACTATTCGACTATATATGCGTGAAAGTTAATAGTTCCTTCTTGCTTTGACAATTAGACATTCACGATTGTGTTTCAACAAACTATTTTTTATGAAAATGATTATGCTTCAGTACTAATTCATTCCTTTCATAGCAATTTTTCCCAGTGCAAAATTTTTTCAGTACTTCATTCACAAGGAAATAATGTCCTTCTCTTATTTATACATACAATGGCCTGCCTCGTCATACCAAAAATATTTTATGGCTACGGTTTGATTTGGTGGCGTTTTATTCCCTTGTGGTGTAACAAGTTGAATCAATAAGTTGGTTCGTTTAACTGATTTATTGTGAAGTTTCTTCCATATTCACCATATGATACGTGAACACTTCTGTTTCTGTTGCCAGAAGTACCTATCGTTTATAAAACAGCATAGAATCAGCGTAATATACCGACACTTCACTGCCGTGCAACCTTGAAATTGATAAATTTGTGTAGTCGGTATTGAAGGTTTAAAACTGCGCTAGGTTGATTTCTTCTACCGGCGTGCTGGTCTTACAATCCTGGACAGTGCTAAAACGCAATCAATGCAGCATAATTAAACTTAGAGGCGTTCAAATCATCACAACGACAATAAAATCCAGTCGGCATTGATGACCAAAATATGCACCCTAAGGTCTAATTCAATTCCATAAATGTAAATCTTAAAGTGCTAATTTTAGTGAGTTACATACTAAATTAATATCTGTTTTGCTCATGATAAGTTTTATTGTCTAGAGAATGAATTAATTGTATTCTTCTTCTGCATAACTCAATATAAAATTGACTGTAAATGAATAAAATTAGAAAGGCGTTAAAAAATCTCAAAAGAACATTTCAACTTGGGATTTTACTCATTATAGCAGCAATCAATTATTTGTTTTGATTATTGGTTTAATGGCGTTTTACAAATTAAATAAGATATTTGATAAAAGTATCCAATATTACACGCGTATATTCAATGTTTGAAATCAGATAAAGCACAAATATGTCGATGGAAATGTTAAAATTTGTCAATAATTTTTTCGAAATGCGGTGCCACAATGATATTAAACTGGTACATTTGCACTTGAGGTATATATTTAATATAATTAAACGAAAATCGGTTGCGCGGGCGGTGACAAAAATTACATTGAACAAGGTTGCGATCTTGTCATATATACTTGGCCCATTTTCCATAGTAGTTTGTAAGTATAAACTAATTATTATATGATGTGGAAAAGGCAATTCTTAAAATAGACTGGTTACATCTTTATTTACGATTTACCAACCAGCTGACCCTAGCCGGTAGATTTAGAAACTTCATAATGAAACTTGCCGACGTTAAATAGGTGCATTTCTTTCATTAATAAATGTTTTTTATGAGGCTCAACCTATTACAACTGGTTGCTATCATCAATAAGTATATGAAAATATAATCTTTCATAATATGCAGTGTGGAAAACCAGTTACCTTTACTGATTTGTCTCGTTAAGAGACTTTCTTGTAAACGGTTCCAGGCTTCACTTTAGTCTACAATGCAGGAGACTGACCTTGAAATTTCTTTCTGTATATATGTAGGAACAAGACAGGTAAACATACAATATTGGAAACCGGCGAAAAGACTCTGTTTGCAAAGTATACCAATAAAAATATTGAAAGTCTAATTTAGCCAATTGATTTGAAATTTCAACAACACTGTTGATGGGAATAAGTGTGACATTTATTTTCAGAGATAGATTGAATACTGGCCTTTATTTAATGCGTATATAGATGAAATACAGATATAAAAATTTAGTCCACTTCTTGTAAAAAAGAAATAATTGCACAGCATAGGAAACCCTTTGTTTAAAGAATGAAAAAATAAATAGCATGGGCAAAAACCAATTACAACCACTACCCAGTTAAATATTGTTTTTTACAGAGAACTAATATATATGCAAGTATGTATTAGGTGTTGCGAACCTAGTAACAAACTAGTTCTGTTGTGACCAGAAGGATACACCAAAGACAGCATGAACAGTAAATTTTGTCTAATGTACTTCCGTTTCGTGCTTACTGGCGACTCATCAGTTGGAGTCAGTATTACG
>JAQBSW010009247.1:0-29846 GCA_029291075.1 Eudiplozoon nipponicum | reverse complement strand
CTGCATTTCGTTATGTGCCTGTATGGTGGGATTGCACACATCAGATTCGCCCATAGAACGACGGTCATACAACAAATCTTTTAATTCAGTCCTACCGTCTAACCAGATAAACTGGGGAATGCAACGATCCAACGTAACACAATCCTCAATGCCATTTATCTCTATGATGACATTCTTGTCAGTCATCCTCTTGACCTTGTATGGTCCTTTGTAAAATGATTTCAGGCAATTCTTCCTATTTTCATTAGTTACATACACATGCGAAGCCGATCTTAGATCAGAGGACACATAGCATTTGGTTTTTGCTTTTATAGTCTTGGTCGGAGCCAAACGACACATCTTATCTCTAAGTGCTCCTACGAACCAATCTACATAACTAGAAGCCCAATCAAGACTATTTGGAGTTTCTATTAGAAGATCTCCAGGCAACCTTAATGGTTCTCCATAAACCAGTTCTGCTATTGAAGTACCTAATTGTGCCCTATATCTGTTGCGCATGGCGAGTAGTACTATAGGAAGATCGTGTATCCAGCTTGTTCCACTAGTACACCTTAATGCAGCTTTCAGTTCACGATGCAGCCTTTCTACCATCCCATTTGCTCGTGGGTTGTACGCGCTAGTATGCAATATAGTGGTTCCAATGATGTTTAGGGATCTCTCGAAAAGCTCGGACATAAATTGACTACCGCGATCACTAGTGACCTTTCCGGAACACCATGTCTTTTAAAATCGCCACTTTGAATTGACGACTAAATCTATCTACCATGGTCAGCAAATATTTGTTACAATTTATCTCGGGCATCTCGACAATGTCTATATGTACGTGTCTGAACTGTCCAATTGGTATCCCAATATTCTTTAGCTCGGTTCTGATATGTCTCCACACCTTACACGTTTGACACTTGTCACAGGCTCTTCCCATACCCGTATGTCTTTAGACATATGCGGCCATACGCATCTGTCGTTGATCAATCGAATGGTGGCTTTAATTGATGGATGACCCATGTCATGTAACACTTGGATAATCTTGGCCCGTAACTCCAACGGCACATATTGTCGTGGTTGACTTCTAGACGTTTCGCATAACAACCACTTGCCACTTATGAGCTTACAAACATATCCTGGCCTTTTGGACAAAACTAATGTAAAGAGATCCGATCCTTGCGCTTCCCCGATTTGAGTAACTAAATCTGGCATCGAGTTATCTAAACTCTTCAACGGACCTTGAAATATCAGCTCGACATCGGCTTCATTCGGCCTGCTAAGTGCATCGGCTACCACATTCCCCTTACCAGCAATATGAGACACAATGAAATCAAACTCTGATAACCGAGTTATTTGGGAATTTACTCTACGAGAGTAATTAAGCCTCGCCGTTTTACCAAGTATACTGATCAACGGCTTATGATCGGTCAATAACTTAAACTTATGACCGTCTAAGAAATGCTCGAAGTGTAGCACTGCGGCATACACTGCTAGAAGCTCTTTACCAAACGTATCATGAACGTTTCTCTCGTTCATTAAGCTTACGGCTATAAAACCCAATCGGTCTTACTATGTCCTGATCTCTTTGCTGTAGCACTGCCCATATTGCAACATCTGAGGCATCTGTGATTAGCTCGAAAGGTTTCTCCCAATCTACAGGTGCTAATGTGGTTATGTCACAGCATATCCTTGGCCTTCTGAAATTTTTCTCGGTCTTCTGGACTCAAGTTTATAGGCCAAGACTTCTTGATCGTGCTCTTTTCACGGGTAAAATGATGTGTTAGCGATCCAAGAATTCCGGCTAGACCTGGAATGAATCGACGGTAATAGCTGATCATACCCAAAAACCTTCGCAACTGACGCACGGTTCGCGGTTCCGTTACGTCCTTTATAGCTTGGATCTTAACTTCCAAAGGTTAAATTCTGTCTTTGGAAAGTATATGACCAAAGTATTTAACTGAAGAGCAACCAATATTACTCTTATTTGGTTTAAACACTAATCTACATTGTTCCAGCCTGGTCAAAACCGTTTCCAAATGCGTACGATGTTCATTTCGTGAGCGACTAAAAATTATTATGTCGTCTATATATACACTCGGAAATGGACAACTCTGAAGGATTTCTTCAGCCAAACGCTGGAATGTTTGACTGGCATTTTTCAAACTAAAAGGTATTCGAAGAAATTTATGCGATCCCCCTCCTGGAAATCTGACTGCGGTGAGTGGAATCGAACTTTCCTCCATTGGTATCTGATAGTACGCTTTCTGGAGATCTAAAGTTGAAGAAACCTCATGTCCCATTATATCTCGGAGTAAAGTACTCTGGTTTGGGAGAGGATAAGAATCACCCTTCGTCACTGAGTTTGATAGACGATAATTTCCACAAACCCTCCATTGACCCAGATCAGGTTTGGGAACTACCACTATTGGGGAAGCAAAATTGGAATTTGACCTTCTACACGTCCAAGGTCATTTCTACTTCGTAATTATTGGTCTACAGCAATAACTGAGTAAACCTTGTTTACAGAATAGACGTTTCTTAGTAATATAATAACTTAGTAAACAAAATTGTAAGCATTTGTAACGACACAAATCCAGAAAAATTAAATAGAATTTGTTTATAAGTTTAAATAACATCTCCAATCGAGCTACTTTAAAGGCCGATAACTTTTTATGGAATAATTTCTCTTTTTTGTCTGTGGGTCTAAACTGGCTCAAAGTTTATTTATTTTCTATTAAACATATTGAAACATCTTTTAATAAGCACTATTAATCAGCGTTATTTGGATATTTTTGCAACTGGACACGTTTATTTGTTTCAGATATGAACATTTTCCGAATACTCGGAGACGGTTCGCACTTTGCTGCTATAATAATATTGCTTTTAAAAATATGGAAGACAAGATCATGCGCAGGTATTTCTTATATGCTGTAGATCTATAGGTCTTTCGGGAAAAAGTCAAATTGCATTCGCCTTAGTTTTCACTGCTCGATACCTGGATTTATTTGATTCTTTTATATCGGTGTATAATACAATAGCTAAAGTTGTATTTATTGCTTCTTCCTATGCAACAATATTTCTTATTTATAAGAAATTTAAAGCGACATACGACGGAAACCACGACACATTGCATTTACACTTTATTGTTATACCATGTGCACTTCTCAGCTTAATTGCGAATCACAAGTTTTCCTTTATTGAGGTATGCCTTCTATTTATATTCCTAGATTATGTGGACCTTTTCAATTTATTTGGAAGCAGTTGCGATTCTACCGCAGTTGTTTATGATAACAAAAACGGGCGAAGCGGAGACTATAACTTCACATTATTTATTCGCCTTGGGCATATATCGAGCATTTTACATATTAAATTGGGTTTACCGATATTATTTCGAGTCATTCTTTGATATAATTGCTGTCGTGTCTGGTGTTGTGCAGACATTGCTCTATCTGGATTTTTTCTATCTATACTTTACTAGAGGTACATATTGATTTTGCTTATTTTAAGTAATCAAAGGAAGAAGTTTCAGTCTGCCTGCATAATTTACAGGATTAAAATTTAAGCAACATTGGAAAAACGGATTAAGCATGCCGACGTGGTTCTAATATCTCATGCATTAAATTGATTTTTGGTCAATTATTTGCATTTCTGTCATTCGAATTACACACTACACGTGCATTTAACTTATCCGTATCGTCGCAGCTGTCAAAATAGCACCTATTTTTCTTTCATTGTTTATAGTACACACAAGTTACAATTATTTTCAGGACAAGCTATTTTATTTTATTGTTTAGAATTTCAATTTTATCAATATAACGCCAATTTTAACTACTATTTTATCTTAATAAATGTTTGCATGATGAATATGTTTAAAACGGTATTTTACCAGACTTGTGCAAATCCTTAATATTATTTATTTCAAATTAGAAAATATCGCGCTTTTATTGAAATTACTAGTTGAGTAGTTATTAATAGGGCAAGATTTTACTGGCTATCCGTCAAAATCGTATGCGCATTTGGACAATCTGATCGCGTATTCTGCTTTGCGAATGTTCCAGAAAACGGTAATAGTTAAATAAATCGGACAGTACGTGGTTTTGAAGATTGGTGAGTAAATACTAATAAGCGCGTACGATTTGTCGATTTTATTGAGACGGTTGATCTAGACCAAATCGACAGAAGCTGATGACTAAAGAGCTAAATACTGTTTGTTGCGGAGAACTAATGTATATGCAAGTATGTATTAGGTGTTGCGAACCTAGTAACAAATTAGTTCAGTTGTGACCAGAAGGATAAACCATAGGCAGCATGCTGTCTTTGGTTTATCCTTCTGGTCACAACTGGACTAAAGAGCTTTCTATACGATGTGGTGTAGTCTGTTCTCTACAATGATTAGTTCGAATCGCAGAAAACGTTGAATTTGATTCTTGAAGAGAGTGATGGTACGGTTCACATTATTTCTCGTGTGGATAATTGTATTCCTCGTAACCTAAACTGTTTAGGCTATCGGTTAAAAATATTTGACAACTCTTATCAAGACAGAGAAAGTGACTTCATTGTCAAACAAAAATTGTGGCATTTAAATGATCGATGAAACCTACAACGGAAAAACATTACAATAAGAAAGTTAGATGGACACAATGAATAAATAAATCCAAAGTGCCTTCTTCCTCATTCACTAGGTAGAAGCACATATTGAATTTAAATGAAACATAAACTTCAAATTGACGAACTGCTGAAGCAGCGCACTACTCCAAACACGAAACACTTTCAAGCTTATGCAGACAGCTTACATAGCGTCCTGCCACATTTTGAAAAATGTCCTTATCTAGGCATACGTATAGATTGTAAATCGCACATTGGGTCAAGCCATTCCATCTGTTTTTTCTTGATTTTGTCACTCTTCGAGAAATATTAAGCTATCCAAGCGACCATTTTGAATGCATCAAAGAAAACTAATGGTATTGCAAGAGTCAGGAGTGTTATTAGCCCTTCTTGTAGATAGGTACGACTACGATCATACTTTTTTACATGGAGCTACCCGCTCAGATAACGAAATGAATCTCGTCCAGATATTTGTGTAACTCGTAACAGTTTTGGTCATCGGTTCAAAAATATTTGACACTTCGTAACAATATATATTAAGAGACTTCATTGTCAAACAAGCATATTGTGTTATTTGAAAGGATAGATGAAACTTACAACGGGTAGAGCATAACAATTAAAAAGATAGCTGGGTAAAGAAGGGACATTAAAATAAGCAAAAGTGCCCTTGTCTCATTCAACATATAAACACATATTTTGTATTTGATTAGAACATAAAATTCAAATTGTCGAATTGCTGAAGCAATGTACTGGCATGGTTTATTCCTGTACTCCTAATAATTACCCCAAACAAAAAACGCTTTCAAGCTTATATGTAGGCACCTTACAGAGCATCTTGTCAAATTTTGAAATTTCAACTTATCTAGACGTACGTCTAGATTGTAATTCGCATATTAGATCAAGCCATCCATGTCTATTTTCTGGGTTAAACTTGACACTCTTAGAGATCTTAAATTAGCCAAACGACCATTTTGAATGTATCAGAGAAAACTAATGGTACTGCAAGTGCCTGGATTTGTGTTTACCCTTCATGTAGCTGGACGCGGCTACGATCCTAATTTTGACATTGATTCCTCCCTAAATTATCGGAAAAATCTCGTTCAGATATTTTTCTTCCTCGTAACCGTTTAGGATATCGGTTAAAAATATTTGACACCCTGTAACAAGATATGCCTTGTAACTTCATTATCCTACATGCATATTGTGTTATTTGACGGATCGTGGAAGCCTACAATGGACAAAGCATAAAAATTGCAAAGTTAGATAGGTAAAATAGGAACACAGTAAATAAATTAAACAGAGATGCATTCTGTCACATTCAACAGCTATACACATATATTGTATTTGAATTGAAGATTAAATTCGAACTGATGAACTGTTGAAACAAAGCACTAGCATGGTTTATTCCTGTTTCTGATAGCTAACCCAAACAAGAATCGCACTGAAACCTATATGCGAAAGCCGACAACGCGTACTGCCACTTTTTAAAAATTTTTCTCATCTAGAAATACGGCAACATTGTAAATCAATTTAACAATAATTGTTTGCGCGAGTGGTGGTAACAATTCTTTAAATCAAGTTTGCGAGCTTGAAGTAAACACCAATCCCATTGTATTTAACCAGTCATCGAACACAATAACATCTGATTTAAAGAATTGTTACCACCACCCGCGCAAACAATTATTGTTAAATTGTATTGCCTATATAGTGCGCTGCAGCTGGCGGTAGTTTTGTTATGTTGTTCGACGACTAGTTAAATACAATGGGATTTGTGTTTACTTCAAGCTCGCAAACTTGATTTAAAGAAACATTGTAAATCGTATGTTAGGTCAACCAATCCCTGTCCGTTTTTTGGTTACTCTTGGCAATTTGGAGAAATCTTTAGTTATCCAAATGACCCTTTTGAATGCATCAGAGAAAACTATTGGTACTGAAAATGTCTAGAATGGTATTAAACCTTCTTGTAGCTGGCACAACTAAGATCATACTTTTGGCGTCGAATAACCCCATCAGTTAACGGAATAAATCTCGTCCAGAGATTTGTCTTCCTCCTAACCTCAACCGTTTATGCTTTCGGTTCAAAATATTTGACACTTCTTAACAAGATATACTTAATGACTTCATTATCGCACAAGCATTTTGTGTTATTTGAAGGGTCGATGAAGCTTACTATTGACAAAGCATAACAATTACAAAGTTAGATGGGTAAAATAGAGACAGGATGAAGAAATTAGACAAGCGCCTTCCGTCTCTCTCAACATGAATCATAAATCAGATTTTGCCGTCAGCTTCCACCACTCCTTCCTCACTGAACTCCAGCAATAGATGGCAAATATCACAGGATTCCTCGGAGCCTTAAATGGAAACCTCTTATATCCATCTTGCAACCACATCTGTTGCATCTGGCCGATGACTTCCTTAATGGCGTTGCGAAGGAAGGTTGCTTTGCGCAATTACAGCAAATGCGACCTTTTTTCTGGTCTCCGCACTCTCCAATCTCAAAGGATGATCTTGCCTCGGATCTGATCAATCAATTGGGAGATAACTTTCATCATTTCACAGATGTTTCTACCGGTAAATGTCGTGCCTTTATGCTTTCTTCTCACAAAAGACTGTTCAAGGATGAGCTTGATCAGCTAAAATCTCGATCACTCTTAATATCGACAGGCTAAATCAAATTAAAGCGGGATTACACTTTGTTAAAGAGGACAGCAGAACAAGCACGGATCACTCCTCCAGTCAGCGCACTCTTCGGAAACTAGACACGCTTATCCTGACTGGAGCAATCCAAAAAACGCCGATTATTTTACGGAGGAGTCCTCGGTGACGCTCCTTCCTTCAGACCCATCACACTGATCAATATCTCATACGGCCGAACCACAAATCCCACTCAACAAAACCAAGTTATACCGAGTCGTCGTGGCCATTGCCGCCGCATGACTACCCCCACGAACGGACACACTTCTCCAGTCTCCAGCGCCAGTCTTATAACCTCATGTCCAGCTAATATCACGATCGGCGCAGAGGTTCTGAAACTCAAAACTTAAGACACTCAAGGCCTTGCGGGCCACTGATTCATACCACATCAACTCCACCGAGGACAGTGGAGACAGCCTCTGGTAAGGGCTTGTCCACTCCCCTCCCCTAACGCTGCTTAAGAGCAGCTCCTCGAGCCCAGAAAACCTGTCATCGTCTTTCAACTCCCACACCGGCCTGATAAAAGCGGGACTAAGGAAGTCTTGATCGATGTTGACCGTTCCATTCTTATCAGCAAGCAATCAATTACTTTTATCAGCCCTAGGTCATGTTCCGGCCGCCACCGGAAAACTCCTGCACGCTTTTCCTCTCCCGGTCTACCTTTCCCAT
This sequence comes from Eudiplozoon nipponicum, assembly GCA_029291075.1. Taxonomy (NCBI): domain Eukaryota; kingdom Metazoa; phylum Platyhelminthes; class Monogenea; order Mazocraeidea; family Diplozoidae; genus Eudiplozoon; species Eudiplozoon nipponicum. The sequence goes on along the minus strand of JAQBSW010009247.1, from coordinate 21,890 downwards.
GAATCCCTTTCGGCAATTTATATCAATTGTAGATCACTTACGCTCAAAATCGTACAACTCATACGAGCTAGATATGTGCTTTCTTGTCGAAACGGGGCAATCTCCTTCCATGCATTGTGATGATCTTTTCCTCATCATTGGTTACACTTTTTTTCGAAGTGACAGAGCTGTTGTCCGAGGGGGTGGTCTGGCTGCATATTTCCGATTCTGTCTCATGCCTAAAATTTGTCTAAATCTTTTCTTTTCAGCTACTGATTCTAGATAAATCTTATGGTTTCATTGCCTATAGACCCCCGAATCTCTTAATTGACGACACACCAAGATATGTCCACTTTTTCACTCAACATTCCTTAACTTTCTTCTGGCTAATGGCACATTTTAATATCAGAAAATCATCGGTTGCTTCGGACAACCTACTAAACCAATTTGTGTGCTTTCCTACCCAAGGAAACGACCAACTCGATTATGTCCTCTCCATACAAGATGTGACCAATGTTCAATCTCGGGATATCTTTCCTGATCTCGACCAATGCCAGGTATCCTTTCTTATTCCTCTTATATTCTCTAGCTTAAGAGATAGAATTCAATCATTCAAGCGATTCACTGACTGGAAGGAGTTAGGCCGACTCTGTGAAGCCGTTAATTGGAGATTTAATTATCCCAGACATCTCGTGTTTTTCCGATGTACATAACGTCTTATCCTCCAACTTTACTTCTGCCACCTCCATCCTACACATTCGCACGACGAACAACTTGAACACCTTGTTTATAGCACGCGACAACCTTGCACGCAATTTTAGAGTACGCACCTCTTCACTTGTTCGCGCCATCGAACACTGTCGTATCGATGAGCTCATTAATTAATCAACAAACAAGCGCTCAGCATCGAAAGACGCATTCGAACAGCACTCAAATCCCGAAAAAAATCACATTCTATCTAAAACTAATTGTCGCATAAACTTCTCTCGTTCGGACGACTCCAGCTTTATCGACGACTATCTAAATTATCTCGTAGATTCTTACTCCATTCCTACTCCAGCTGCTGAGATAGTCGATAACGGTGACGCTGATAATCTGTGTTGGTTCAACATTTCACCATCAAAGACATCAAATCTAAACACCAATTTGATTAATACGGTGTCCCTGTCAATATGGTTGTTCTTCTAGATTGGAGCTACTTCTCTCTGGTTGATGATTTTATCAACAGATGTCTCGAAACTACCTATCTTCCACCGGAATTGCTTAACTCGACGATCTCTCCTATTCCAAAAATGGCATATCGTCAATCTCCTTATTCAAAGATCTCTGCCAAGTAACTATCGTCCGTGATTTCGCTAAAATCCAAAGCGTCCAACATTTCTTCAGGCACTAACTTCGGTACATTCGCAACTCAGCAAAGTCTGATGAAACTTATCTCCGACCCATTCTATTATCTCCAGAAAGAAAATTGTTCCCTTGAAATCGAAATAATTGACTCGGCCAAGCACCTTGATATCTATTTTTCTAAATCACTGCACTTCTCCCCACGACTTAATCAAACTACTTCCAAGCTCTTCAAGTGGGCCTATTTGATCTGCTTTAAAACCAATAACCACACTATGCAACTCACATTATTTAAGGTCTATATCCTACATCGCATCTTATATTCTAGGGGATTTTACTGCCCTCTCAAACTAACATCCTCTCACGCCATCAAACAGATTTCAAAAGCGTCTTACCTCTCAGCCATAACTGTCGAGAACCCCTGCTCCTGGCAAATCTTCTCCCGACACTTACGAGTCATCCTTTTCATTCATAAGATCACAATTTGCATGTCACTGTCAAATTTCGCTCACCAAAGTCACTACTACGCTACGCGTAATAGCAGCTATTCAATTCAATCGAACCATACTACCAATATATTCAACAATATCACTTTTCCAAAGCCACAATTATATTCAACGCATTACCAACGGAAATGAATCTCCTATCCAAGCATGAGTTTAAGAAGGCGACTTGTACTCACTTTAACAAATTCCTATGCGAGAACTCTGATTGGAAGCGAAACTGGTTCCTTCACTCATTTTTTACCCCCTAGGCTTTTAACTAGTTTCGGAGCGTTAAATTTCTTCTCGCTCAGACTCCGATTTCGAAGTCGCCTTTGATTCTAAACATCAAATCTGAGCTCTTCAATACCATTTTTCTTTTACTGCATCTAAGTATTAAGTATTTTGTCATAATTTGCTCTACTAATTCTCCTTCTTTTTTTAGTAAACGATCGAAAATTCTGCCGGACCATCTGACGCTGGTTCTTTCTCGCCTCCAAACACTCGTAATCTCATTCAGTTGAAGTCAGTGAACGCTGTATGCGAAACCGATATTTTGACTCACCACAAGCATCAATTTTGTAGATTTTACCTTAATCAATACTACCCTACAGAAACTCGAAATTTACGACAAAGAATTCCGACGATCGATGTCTGTAGCTGGTTCTTCATCGCCTTCTAAATCAGTCTAAACTTCGTTCTTCCGACGAAAGAAAGTCCTGCATTGATTCTCGGGTTCTTCACGAGCCTTAATTTAGTCGATCCTTACCTAGTCGAATGGAATCTTCTTCTCCTCAGAACGACCTATCACGAAGTTGATAAAGGCGCTTCTCTTTCAACTCTTTTTATCCCTATCGTTAAATACTTTGCTTATCACAATTGCATTCAACTTTACATGTCATACTTTTGATTTTCAAATTTCCGCACAGTTGGCTTTTGTTGCGAAATAAATTTATTATTAACATGGATCAATCTCACGCACAGTGAACTTAAGTTAAGCCGCTGCAATTCTACTTTAGTTAACTAATTCAGAATGCTGAAAGTTACGTAGAAGTTCACTGTGTAAAACGGTGAAAATTACTGTCCTGTGTTTAGAGTACAATTGTTAGTTAGTCATCCTTACCTTCGCGGTCGATCATTATATACCCTAAAGATGACTTATTATCTCAGTTGTGTTGCAAAATTAATAATAAAGGTGTGCCATCAGGCAGGAAATTTCTGGTGTTGTCAATTTATTCCTTTGGAATAGAAAGAAAGCAGCTACACTGGGATACAATGAAACAAGCCATGCGGAATTTGGATTATATATATATATATATATATATATATATATATATATATATATATATATATATATATATATATATAATTCTGATCAGCGATAAAATTGAGTTTATCCATATCACAATAACAAGCATAAGACTGTTCAAAAAAGTGTTGCTGTGTTAATGTTGTCCGTAGCATAGTACTCTCTGTAGACGATATTATAATGCGTAAAGGACATCAAAATTATATAAGCAAAAATCTTTAAAAGTTAGGCAGTAAGCAGCAAAGAAAATTTGGTCACCGTATCCACTGAAATGAATTCCTTAATTCATATTGCATTTTAGAATAAGACATAGTGTATTGGCATGATTACATTTGCCTTAGTGAATGAGTTGGCTCAAATTCAAAATCACATTTGGTGCATTCGGTACAGATTTCATCATACTAATAACATCTAGCTAGCCTACGTCATCAAGAGATTTAATTAGGTTTTATCTCCCATCATATAAAAAGATTAAACGACCCTATTTATATTTCATTATGTGAACACTAAAGCTTAAATTTTTAATGTTATATTTAATATTCAAAAGAAAACGCTTTGTTCAAAATTTCCTCATTTTGGTCGAGCTTACGCCAAAACAACGAAATATGGCATCTGTAAAACGATAAATAGAACCGATAAGTTCACTATTAAGCAATGAAGATGTTTTAATTTTAAAAGAAAAACGAATTACAATGATAAAATACCATCAACAGAATACAATAAATTTTGCTGTACAATTTAAAAACGTTATGATGAATGTGAAGAAAGTTAACTTAGTAAAATATGTCTTGAGAGATCAGAGTTTTAATTCTAAGAACAGATAAATTTTACAAGCCGAGCAAAAAATAAAGTGCATTCACGAATGAACATTAATATCATTGCCTACGACATAGATATGTCACACTTATGTTTGAGACTTCAAATATGCTTTCAAAACAGCAAAGATCTGGCGGAAAAAATGTGTTATTAAAATCAGTTTATAATAAAAAGTATTAATCTTATTTCTGAAGCTAGAAGTTAAAATAAACTTTATGAGGCTTCAATTTTGGGTACTCTAACAATATGGCAATTCCTTTTTAATGCATCAGAGTAAAACATTGTAAACATTTACTGTTTATAACATAAAATTAACAAGAGAACACTGTTCTGAGTAAATTTCCGGAAACCATTTAAACAAAAATCCAATTAAGGAGTTAACATATATATATATATATATATATATGTGTGTGTGTGTATGTATGGGAAATTTTAGTAGACTACTTTTAGAAATAGTATAATACGAGAAAAACAATGAAGGATAAAGGTAAATGCACCGGATATGTACGAATTATGTGAAAACAATTAACGAAAATTCAGAAAAGTGGGTAAACACGCTCACAATGACGCTTAAAACAATTATTGTCACTGTGCAGAAAAATAGATGACCATTAACATGAGGGTGTTAAAAAGATGTCATACAATTTTTTTATTGTACAAGGCAAAGAGAAACACAGTTAAACAATCTAAGCTGAGAACTGCTCTTACTACAGATTTCCAGGTAATCTGCAAAATCGCAGCAACAGATTAGTCAATTCTGCAGTTGTCAAAATAGAAGCTAGAACTAACAAGATGAGATGCTGACCTGTATCCACTGGTCAAAATGCTATCGTACAGGGCACGCAATTCTGATTCGATAGCCTGAAAAAATATACACGAGGAAAAAATCGTTTACTTATTTTCGTTAAAAATGAAGTGATTGTGCTAGTTTGATTAACAAAGTCATACATTTCTTAACCAGCAAATAATAAAATAAATTTAAAAAAATATAAACCATATAACTATTCATTAAAATCTCGGCAGAGGCGCATAGCGGGCCATAGAAAGTTGAAATTGAAAACCAATTGGAATCGGGTTGATAACAATTATGAAAAGTATTTATTTAAAATAACTGTTATCCTTAAAGGTAACTGCATCATTAAAAGCAGTGTAACATTGCTGGCTAATACTTAAATGCCACATGACAATAAAGTATTGCATAGTTACGTGTTAACTATATAGAACCACTAGATTCTTATTCCTAACTTCACAACGTATCTCATATCATTCGATTATATATATATATATATATATATATATATATATATATATATATATATATATAGATTTTTATGAGAACCAGCATCCATAAAAGTACAAAATGCATGCAAAGTTTGGAATATCCTCACGGTTCTATATGAACTAATTCGTTGATAAATAAGCCATGCCTCCAAACCATGTATAAAAACAAGCCACGTGTTCTGACAAATTGTAAACATGGATTGCTCCAGGTAGTAATGTTTCGAATTATTTGATACTAAAATTTCACACGAAGTTCATGAAGTTTAGATTAATTCTAAATAAAGCTTTTTGCGGAATTTGACACCTGCAGTATAAACTGTTGCTAAAATTTCGTAATGTATATATAAAAATTGAACCAATTGTATACACTTAAAATTTTTCTCCTATGTAAAAAAAAGAAATTTTGCTTTCAAAATAAATTATTTTAACATCTATGTACATTTCAAAGCTAGATATAAATACAGAGTAAATTAATAGTGTTGGACGAATAGGTGGTTTTTTGAAAATTTACTATCACATTAATAAAATAAACGTAGCACTAAAAATGTAGATGAAACAGACCATCGGAGATAATAATTACCTGTGAATCTGGATCCCTTCGTGGATATGATGTCTCATTTAGTAATTTTCCCATTAGGTAATGTAACCAATAAAGATTTGTAATTGGATTATAGGTTCGCCAGTCATTGCTAAATAATGAAAAGTTGCATAAAGTATAGACCATATAAACAACAATGAAAGAACTAGATTATCGTTTCAAAATTTGATATAGTACTAAGTAGTCTGGTTCAATGAGTAAACGTTTAAATAAATAAATATACAAAATCCCACGATATACTACAGGATTTCTAATCATAAGTATAAATGAAAGGGTTTGAGTGAAATTTTGCACCCGCTCCATTAGTTTGTGTTCTAACGTGTGATGAGCTGTGAATTGATGAGGGGATCCGAAAAGGCGCCCTGAAAATTATGCGAAAAAAACTGAGAGAAATCAAATTTTAATGAAAACACGTATCAGATAAAAATATAGGCCATTTAACAGTGGGTTCAGCCGATTCGTATTTGGCGAATATTTTTCCTTCTTTAACCGATTAGCAAGACGTGCACAAGCCAACGCAACCAGCATTTATAAAAACGTGAACCGGAGATGTCATATCTATAAATACATTTTTTAAATTAATACACGAGGTAATCAATTGACATTAGTTCTAACTACGCAAATCGAGCCAGCAATTCACAATTTATTAAGTGTTACGCCATTACAGTCAACTTTGGTGACTATATAGAAATTGCGTAACCGACAATTCCCTTATCATGGAGGCGAATCTAATAGAGGCTAGAGCCGCATATCTAATTTTCTTCTCCATATATATCCTCGCTAGTCAGTTTGCCGTTGTGCACTGAGGATGATCATGGAACATCAAACACGTCAGTATGTGCGACTGGCAGTAGTTTTGCTGCGTTGTATGATGACTGGTTAAATTCAATGGGATCGGTGTTTACTTCTAGCTCGCAAATTTGATTTAATGAATTTTTATAACCATCCGAGCAATCAATGTTTGTTTAATTGTATCAACCATCTATATATGTGACGCAAGCTGCAAAACGTTATGTTTGTGACTGCATGGAAATTGTGCAGCCGACATTTACAGTCAAGTACAATGTATGCTAGAGCCGCAAATCTAACTTTGCTTTCCATATATATATATATATATATATATATATATATATATATATATATATATATATATATATATATATATATGCATTGCGGTTTGATCCTCGCTGTGCGGTTTGCCGTTGTGCCAATACCTGCGCAATCAATGTTTTATTGTAAACACAATGGTTTGTGCCGGATTTCATAGAAGCAGAATTGATATTTTCTCTGAAATTATGTAACAAACAGTCGCACAAAATAGCGAAAACATCAGCGATCACAAGCACTGATTCACTTCGACTTTTGAAGGTCATAATAATCGAAAAATTGTAATCGCGATTTGATGGGCTCCGCAAGTTACAAGATATTAGTGGTTATTGTTATTAATGCAATACGTGTGAGAGTTAAGTCAAAAAATTGAAAGTAAATTCGATTTTTTTCAATGTCACCGCACGAAATGAATTTTTAGCTGTAGACGTGGCTGGTCCACAGCATGTGGCTCTCCATGATTGATAATTTGACCCCATGAATCGAGTTGTACCGCTCAAGAAAATCACAACACAAAAGGCAGTAAAGTGATTCGAAGAGCGCCGGCTAAGCTGATTTGGCGCACCACAAGCTATTGTTAACGACCATGTTGGGCAGTTCGAGTCGAGGGAATCAAAATTAGTGGTGTTATAGGACATTTTTTAACTGACGCTAATCACGACAGGTGAGTAAGCACACCAGGCGATAAATGTGGTATTGAAATTTTGGCGCCACGAGGCCCCTGGGTTAGACAAATTACAGGACATGCGATTAACATTGTCCACAGTTACAGACCATCCCCGGTAAACAAGGCCTACGACGTGCTGACACGACTGTCAGACGATTCATTCAAAGTTTGATGCTCTATAGCAGATTATTAAGAATACCTACAACCATTAACAAAGCGTGTGTACCACCAAACGACAAGCCTTTGTCACAATACCTACACGCAATCGTATGCGCGCTGAAGACTACGTCACGTGGCGGAGGTGGAGCTCATGGCGCTCAACACTGTCAATGACGACTAGTATACGGTGAAAAAAGTGAACACGAGGCATTATATCTTTTTCGTCAGCGTGTACAACTACCGCGCGCTGTGGCATTCCATCGCTTAAGCAAAATACCACCTTTTAGGCCGACTACGCGTGGACAATTCCATTTTGAGCTGATGTGAAGCGCAAAGATTGATACGCAAAATAATCAAGAGAATGTTGGTGGCAACACTCGAGCGTCATAAATTAAGAATCAATACAGAATTACTATGTAATAAAAAAAATTGGCGCGAATTACACGCGGAAACGCGTATGAAAAAATTGATTAAATAAAAAGGTGCCCATTCATAATGGATTTTTTTGATAATATGGAATGACGAGTTCGTATTTTAAACGAACATTGGTTGCGCGGGCGGTGATAACAATTAATTTAATCAAGGTTGAAAACTTGATATAAAGACCTGACCCGTTAAGTACATACATTTGTCAGTATAAACTAAGAACCTCTATAGTGTAGAAAAGGCAATTTAACCAGTAGACCGGTTTTGTCTTTATTGGGAACTCATCACGTACTGCCCATAAATGTCGCGGACAGGGCTCGAACCTGGGCACGTCTGCTTCGGAATCTGGTGCTCTAAACACTGAGCCACCCAGTCGCTAAAAATTCCCAATACGAAATAAACCGATCTACTGGATGAATTGCCTTTTCGACATCATACAATGCTTGGTTTCTACTGATAGACGTAAGTACATAATTCGTCAGGTGCCTATATCAATATTGCAACCTAGATTAAAAGTAAATATTATCACCGCCCGCGCGAACAATGGTCGCTTAATTATAACGAAAAGTCTTGGACAAATTTTTAAATCAATATATTGAACGTGACACAAACGGGCGTCAACATCCATCATAAAACCGAGTGGTGAGTTGGGGCAAGGTGTACGGTTCCACATCGATTGATTATGCGTTAGATTTAAACCCGCAGACCTGACTAAAACTGAATAGTTGACAATAAGGGCAAAGCATAGACCATATTCCGTTTCCTAGCACATTAAAAATTTAAATGATATATATATATATATATATATATATATATATATATATATATATAGTTGGTTACGGAAAATGTACAGTTGGGGTTGGATGAACGAATATATTAACGATTCCATAATAATGGCTGTCGATACTGGTAGAAATAAGGTTTGTTAACCAGTGTTATTCCATGGAGCACTTTGTTTTTCTCATATATATATATATATATATATATATATATATATATATATATATATATATATATATATATATATATATACATATATATCTACAAGGGCAGCAATTTCAATCTTTCTATTTTATAGCTTAGGCAAAATAAAAGGTTCGCATTCCGATAACCTTATCTAGAAAGCAGCTTTCATCCGCAGCTAAAATATTTCCACAGCGTGTAGGAATCTTCCTAATTAATGAAGTTTCACTAGATAATTTAAATGAAATTGAATGGTGGAATACAAATAGTACCAGTAGGATGTATGCTAAAGATAACGGCATGACCAGTTAGGACAATCTGTTCATAACTAGCGACTATTATATGTGTATATAAAAATGATACCATTTGTAAAAATAAGAAAAAGGTAGTTACGACTTACTGATTCAGATCACGCATGATTCTATAAATGTCGAACTGATAGTCCCCCTCGCCTTCGAATATCTCTGGGGAATCTGACATGTCCACATACACAATGTTTCCCTCTGTAATAAAAATGATATTTTTTTATTATAGCATACGTAACATACCAAATAAAAAGTGACATATGTACGTGTAGATTTCAAAAGATCATCAGAATTAAGGAAATAATAGAAAGCCCTCAAGAGTGGACGGACATTCGCATGAAGCATGGGATGGCCGCATCTAGTGGAATTTAAATCGAATCACAGCGACGAATAAACCAATAAGAAACGTCTTTGAAGGAGTACAGTGCCCATGGTTATCCCTCGCATCTTGGACATAAAAACTATCCCGCTTAACAAATTTCTTCATTTTTATCAATAGAATGCTTAAGTTAGCGCGCTCAGGTTAATTTCACTCAGGATCGAGGTTTTGTGCGCGTATCCTAGCTTACCCATTGGCCAGATTATAGTCATGCAGGAAAGCATGTTGTAAGCTACACCATAATTGACTGGATTAACCTCAATTTAGGATGTAAGAACAATCGTGTGTTCTACGTGCTATGCCTGAAAAACAAGCACTACGTTGTGCTTGAACCAGTTATGGTCTACAGGAGACAATCAATGAGAGTGCTGTGTTATTGCAGTTTACAAATTATATGAGAATGACTAGCATGCAAGGTAAGATCGCTCGCATTCCTTGAGCTCAAAGATAACATTTCCTTGGATATACGGAAAAACAGTTGTGAATTTATGACCCAGAAAAGCGTCACTTTAAAATAAAGAATATAATGCGTTTTATTAATGATGCTGGTTAACAGTATAACAAGCATAAAATATATGTGGTTATTTATTTCCGTAAAATTACTGTCTGTAATCTATTAAAATAATGCGTTTACATTTATTGTATATAATAATCGCTTTTTTCGCAATTCAAAAATCGATTAAATGAACACATCTAAAAACATACCATGACAGAGCCTGGATACTGTGAAGTCAATAATTGTAACGTGAATTCCTTCTGTTTGTACGGAATAACTGCAATTACCCGCACGATATCGAAGTTTGAGTTGTTTTGAAGGGCGAACTAATACGTTGTGCCAATGAAGATCGCGATGCTCAAAATGAAGAGCTGATTCTGCTGCAGCCAAAGACAAGGCAATCTGTTCAATAACGGATCGTGCTTCCCGACACGAAGTGAACTAAAAGGGCATAATGATATTGTACATAATTTTTTATGGTCCTAATGTCTACAATTTTCCAAGTTACATAGCTAACAAACTATTTTTTTAAACAAGAGACCTAAAAGTAAATAGGCTAATGTATGACCAAAAGTCAGCCTAAACCAAAGGTTCCGTGTCTGGTTGCAAAACCCAACGCGACGATTACAATGTAAGTTTAAGTTTGGATATTGGCAAATGTGTAGAACGAAAATTTCAGTCGGACTATCTTTAGACGAACCTACAATTATATAAATGTACTTTCCATAACGTTTCAGATGCATATAAGAACGCCACCAGCTGTAGTTACACAGTCTAATCAAATGCTTAGACTTCCCAGATAGCTCAATGTACTGTTATATCCGAGTTCGCGCACGCAAAATACGGGCGCCCGCTAGAAAAGAAATTACAACCGGATTCTACTCGAAAAAATAATGTAATCGGGAAACCACACAGCATCAGTGATAAGATATCGAATTATAGTTATTAAGATATGGTCGATATATATAAAATGAAATATCTCCCAACCATCAGCATGGATAACATGTGGACAGTGTAGCCGATAAATAAATTTCAGAAGAACCAGTGCATGAATAAATGCAAGATCGAAAAGAATAGCACATGGTTACAACTATTTTCAGTTCCATCTACCTACAACAGTGTTTAAGCCACAAAACAGTATGTCGATGATTTAGAAATGTGGATGAATTATACACGTAAATCGTAACCATAAACAACGCGTCAGCAAATCATATATTATACATATTCATTGCAGACACCTCGTGATTATGGAAATACATTAACTATAGCTCAAATGAAGAATATGACGAGCATCTGTTTTTGCAACATATTAGTGCTACGCGGGCCGCCATTGTGAAAGCCACGCCATAATGCAAAAGTTTATTAACGACATACTGTATGTAGTTCAGAAAATTAAAATTTTTTATATACGTACAGATAAATTATCAACTAATTGCTTCGGTATGTGCAATTTTCTCTTTACGTCGTTTATAAACGCACTAAGATCCAGCCGTTTTAGTTTATCTACGGAAGCATTTATATATTCTTGGATGTGATGAGTTAATTACTGGACGATGCAGTACATACATGAGCTAAGATCCGAAAGGTTCCAGAAGAGTAGACATTACGACGGCTTTTCAATGGACACATTCTACCGCTATACTCCACCAGATTTTTGACCATTAAAAGTCTCAGGACGAATGAGGATACAATGCCGGTTTACCAAGAAACTGACAATTAAAATAAGTTTCCTGCAATAATATTTATGGGAAATTCACGTTGCTTGTTCTGGTCATTCGTCGTGCCTTCAGTACACTGGCGAAAAGGATGTGCAAGCTATCAGAGGTATTTGTAATACTATATGTGATGATGATGACGCTGAAGAGCTAATACTAACTGTTCAAATCGAGAGGTTGAAAGAGGAAATAAAACTGTTCACAGTCATATTATTCTCGGTCGAAACTATTTGCTTTAAGTCAGTTCATTTCGCAATTCCTTTAGGATTCCTTTTGATGACAACAACAATAATCACCAACGATGGACCGCAGAACAAACTGATATGACATTAGTTATCACGAATGCAATTATCACTATATTTGAACAGGAACTACAATGATACGTTTCTACAAAATTGGAGCGGATTCCTATATCCAGATTGCGACAATAAGCTCATACAGATCTGAACCATATTTCACACTAGCTCAAAAAAATCAAGAGAAGTTACCCGATTCCGGCAACATTGCTGACCTTAAGAGCCTGCAGTGTATGAGGCATAGCTGGATTAGCAGGTGTTCGTAATTGCATCTGTCAGAATTATCGGCCCAGTTTAGTTTAAACCAAAATGTTTGGTGTCGGAACGTTTGAAGGTGTCTGAACAGCATATATATGGTGTGTGATGATTTATTTCGCACTTTGAAAACGTGTGAAACATATTTAAATAATGACTCTATGAGCAGAAATCCCGGATCCACAGCTTTTCTGAATGTGTTCAAACTGTGTAATCTCGAGTACGATGCTGAGATACAATGTAAACCGGATTGTCTGTTCGCGGGAGTCAACTGCAGCCAAGCTAGGTAATAAATCTGGAAGATTGTAGCACCAAATTGTACCATATTTATCGGCCAAATATATCGTTGGTCTTGAATATAATGCAGGCCCTTACTGACTGGAAACCAGGAAGGAATAATCAAAACCACATAAGATATCTCTGTGTGGATATACGGAATTTAGCATACCCCAAATTCACATACAAAACTAACTAGCACCAAAGCGCATTAATCACAATTCAGACTGATATCGCATAATCGATGTGAGTCAACGTGATAGCTTTTGTAAATCTCGTGATCTTACTGCTTTCGCAAAACTCAGAGTCAGCCGAAATGATTAATAAATAACTCCACTAAAGTAAGGCTTTGCCGCCAAAGATTACAAAATAATTACAAATTCATTCATGCACATGGCAACATTCGCAAAGATAATGAAAAAGAATAGCACTGTCCGCCTACAAGGCTCGTAGAACAAAATGCGCAGTACCTAAAACAATAATGATCAACTAAAACATACAACACAGACACCGAGAATGTACAATTCGTCAAACGTAAAATATCAAACGACTCACGAGGTACTTGCTGTTACTAGAATAGCGCCCAACAAAGCTTCACATGCATAAACAAAGAATGCATGACCTAGGGTAACTAAAGAATATTTAGTTAATGAACAACTACCCGGAACGCTTTATAAATTTTAACAGCAGATCCAGTCAAATAAATGCCACACAGAATTCCAACAAAACTATTTTCCTAAATTTACCATTAAGAAGCGATTCGTCCGCTTCAATAATAGCACAGCAGTTAAATCGAATCCCTAAGAAAAATTTCCCTAGTGCCAAAGCAAACATCTCTGAGAATCATGGTGTTGGCCGCCAAGTTCTTTGCAGCCTACAAATTTGTATGTATGTGCAGTAAAATGTATATTTGACATACAAAAAGCAATTAATCAACTGAATCCAGCAAAATTTGCAGTTTAATTTGATTTTAAAAGGCATGGAATCGTCAGAAAATTCATCTATAGCTCGGAACATATTTGAAACCACGCATAGCTATTTTATCGAGTTTGTGATTGACACAAATAAGTCTGGAAAAGTATTATGTATGTTCAGAGCTCTTTATATTAAAATATAAGCACCAGGCCTAAACATTCCAAATATCTTCATACATGATAGTTTACACGACCTGCCACAAATCCCACAAACCAACAACAATTTTCTAACATTCAGGAAAACGCAACTACCCATTGGACCAGCAGCAACAATCTTAAGAAGAAAACTATAACAGTTAAATATTTTTTGTTTCAGAGAACTAATTTTTATGCAAGTATGTATTAGGTGTTGCGAACCTAGTAACGAATTAGTTCACTTGTGACCTGAAGGATAAACCAAAGACAGCATGAACGGAAAGTATAATCTCATGCACATTCGTTTCGTGCTTACTGGCGTCTCATTAGCAGGAGCCGGTATTACGCTCTTTAACCACTAAATATTTGGGTGAGGAATGTGGGATAATAGGACGGTCTAGGAGATTATACCGTTCAATTATCCCACATTTCTCTCTCAAATATAGAGTGGTTAAAGAGCATAATACCGGCTCCTAATAATGAGTCGTCAGTAAGCACGAAACGAATGTGCATGAGCTTATACTTTCCGTTCATGCTGTATTTGCTGTATCCTTCTGGTTCAAGTGAACTAATTTGTTACTAGGTTCGCAACACCTAATACATACTTTAAAAAACTGTTGCGCAAACAGTATCTCTATTATCATTAAAGGCGACAGAAATAGGGCAGCAAGGTGAGCTATCTAAATTGAAATCTGCGCATCCTGTGCTGTTATCGGAGAGAAAGTAAAACTCATGAACGACGCGATACATAAAACAACACACAAGAGAAAGAAGCCACAAGCGCAATAGCCAATAACGAAAATCTGGTCAAAACTAATTCAAAAAAACACAAGAATAACCAGATCTCCAAAATAACATTGTGATACATTACACACACAAACACATATCCACGCATACATACACAATCACACACAATTAAAAATCAGCACATAATTAATCCACAACAATCATACGACTGATGCAAATAAATACAATTACTAATGAAAACCAGATTAGTTCACATTTACGTAATTAAATGAAAACCACAAAGGAGTATATCTCAAATACTGTTATATGGTGAAATCCATTCTCAAAATAAACAGGTCATTATGCACAATGAACCCACTCTTGATTATCAAATGTTTTGACCTCATAAAATATACAATGTGTAATCTAAGAATCATTGGGAATTATATATATATATATATATTCTTATAATTAGGAAAACAAAAATAACAAAGTGGATAAAGGTTATTTATTTCGTGAATACTAATCATCTCTTAGTATATCGGACGTACGAAGAAGCAATTGATAATCAGAATCCAGCAACATTTGCCACAGAAATTGATTAACAAGGGCTTGCCACCGTCAGGAAAATCAGCTATTTCCGATCATATATTGGCAACGGGGCACCCTGTCAATTCGACCAATTTCACAATTCTACATAAAGCAAAATCAGAAAAATTATTATTTATCTACGAAGCCCTTTACATAAAACTACAAGCACCTGACTTTAATATTCAAAAGTTTCATCAACATGATATTCTTATCGACTGGCCAAGAATAAAAAAATTCAACAACAATCT
Organism: Eudiplozoon nipponicum; assembly: GCA_029291075.1. Taxonomy (NCBI): domain Eukaryota; kingdom Metazoa; phylum Platyhelminthes; class Monogenea; order Mazocraeidea; family Diplozoidae; genus Eudiplozoon; species Eudiplozoon nipponicum. The sequence goes on along the minus strand of JAQBSW010009247.1, from coordinate 6,363 downwards.
ACTAGTATCCAGCCAAGAACAAACAGGCCCTCGACTGGAATCAACAAACGTACAATCGGATTGGCAACAAACTGAAGTGGAAATAACAGAGGCGCTTACGATGACAGAAGTCTACAAACAATGTGAGCGTTTAACACTGCAATCAACACTGGCGTTGTTACCACGTGAAAACGACAACTTTGCGCAACGAGGTGAAACGATCAACTATACTGGGAAAAATAGCACTTGTATATGTAACAGTGAACACTGCGCACAAATGGTTAATTCTCAAGCTATCAAAACAATAATGACAAGATCTCAGACATCACTTCGCAATACTGCGAGAATGACCTTCACATGAAAACACGCATACACACAAACACAAACGCATACACACTCACCAACTAGCCAAAACAAGAAACATCAGTAAAAACGAGTCAGATTTGTTACCACTAGCATAATCAATTGAAAACCCAAAATGTATAAATTTGTATGAGTGTATAAGAGATGATTAGTATTAACGAAATAAATGGCCTTTATCCACTTTGTTATTTGTGTTTTCCTAATTATAAGAATACTGTTAAATTAAAGGAATGGATATTATAAAAATATATATATATATGTGTATATATATATATATATATATATATATATATAATGTCATGAGCAACAATTCAATTAATCAAAAATCATTAAGTACTTGCCAGAATTGCTGCGTTCGGCACTCAAACCCGGCATATTTTCTTCAGAGTCTAGCAAATAGTCCACTTAAACGAACATTGGTTACAACGGCAGGTATAGAAATTATTTAAATTAAGGTTGCAATATTGATCTAAACGGCAGTCCCACTATATACATTGTCAGTATAAACTAAGCATTGTGTAATGTAGAAAAGGCAATTCATCCAGCAGTGCCGGTTTCGTCCATATTTGACACTTTACGAACTGATCAGTATTTTCCGAGGTCGGGGCTTGAATCCGGGCACGTATGCCTCGGAATCTATAGCATGAACCACTGACACATCCGACCGCACACTACACACAATTTTTAGTAACAAACTAAATAATATTTCGTATTCAGCCTTTACTTTAGTAGGAGTATATATGGCATCCTTTAAACTTAAATTTCCAACTAATTATTCCTAATCTGTCATCATTGAACAGATACAACGCTACCTGTCGCAGTGGTATTAAATTAAATATTTATGGTTTTAAACAAATATCTGTTGCGTGGCCACGGATAACATTTATCTAAATTTAGTGTTTCGATATTGATAAATTTGTCCATATATATATATATATTTCTCAGTATAAGCTAAGCAACGTGTAATGTAGAAAATGCAATCTATTCAATAGACTGGTTTCGTCTTTATTGGGACCTCTTCATGTACTGCCCATAATTTGCTTAGTTTATACTGAGAAATGTATGTATATAATGGGACTGGTGGTTATATCAAGATCGCAAACATTTTAAAACTAATCTTCTGTACATACAAATATATCTATATGTGCAATATATCCTTATGAAATGTTTGTTTTTTTACCAGTAATATATGCGATGAAGACGAACAATTGCACTTTAATTGAATATCATTTCTGTCCATGCAGATACTGGTATGATATGCGCGGCGTTGATTGTGTAGGGGAAGTGCCAAGACTGAAACAATTATTCAAGGCGAGGCCGCGGTAATTTTAGCAACTACTGATGAATGCTTGGTGACTTATGCAATATTATTTGATACCGACAACATGCATGCATGATCAAATCCTGGAATTGTATGTTAACTTAATACATATTTTCTAACTAACGTATAAACAAAGAAATATTAGAGATAGAGTTTTAAATGGCGGGCAGAATATCATTAACTAGTACTAATTAAAAATACAAATCAATTTAAACAAGAAAAACAAATCGCTGCATCGGCGTGCTCTTTTGTATGTTATGATGACAGGTAAATTAGGAAAAAGCGTCCAAGTGTTTTGACAGCTATCACACACAAAGCATAGATAATAGTTTTAGAGTAATCCTGCTGATATGTACTTTTGCTCATCGAGCTCAAATTATGTTAATCTTATAAAAGAATATTTAAACGAAAATATCCATCCATTACACATAAAGAAGTAAACGCAACGAGCATGTAAAACAAAAAAAAATTTGTATCGCTTAGTCACACACAAATAGAAAACCGATTCATTTATATTTCCAATCGGGAAAAAATGCCCGACTATAATGTAATTATGAGTAAAAAATGTGAAAAAATCATTCAATACCCTATTTCTAAATACTTATCAATTTTCATTAATCCCTAGTGGTTCAACAAAATAAGCAAATTTTAAAGATGCTAAATGAAAGATTAAATGCAAGGCAACTTTAAAAATAAATATGGACTACAAAATTAGGATAACATCGCGCAAAATAATATTTTATAAACTTGCACGAAGTTTTGAAATTTTACATAATGTTAACTGTAAATTGTTAAATACTTAATGATATGGACAGGATAGCATTTTAGAAATCGAGTTACCTTGAAATTTTCTAGGGCTTCTCCTGCAAAATCGAACTCCAATAAAACCCACTGTTGAGAGGCAGGAAGAAAATCAAGGCATTCATTTTCAGAGCCATAGATGGAGTCATATCGCTTCCAACAATCAGCCAGCTCTTTGGGCCACCGACCTTGAACTACCATAGCACTTTTAAAAATATAAACAAAATTTGTTTTTATGGTAAGAAAAATATGAAAGGCATTATACTTATGCACTTATGTGCATTTGTAATAGTTTAAGCCCTAAAAATGCCCGTAATCGGTTAGTGACGAGTATTAAGAAACAGCGTTAAAGAGGTTTTCGTCTGACTAATAACGACGAGAGAACGAGAATAAGGTATTGATAATCACAGCAGAGAACCATGTATTGTGCGAAGACTTAGTAAACTCACAATAAGATGTGTAGGGGCAGAAAAGCCTAGTTGCCGACAACAGTAATAGACAACCTTATAGGTGAAAACCTCCGGCTTAATTGCATTTCCTACATTATACAATGCTTAGTTTGCATCGACAAATGTATGCAGATAATGGGACTGGAGCTTACATCAGGATTACAACCTTGATTTAAATAATTGTTACTTTATGCGCAATAGATGTTCGTTTAAATGGTGATAAACTAATTACTGACATAGCAACAATATGCTAAACAACACACCATAGCATCAAATTAAGCGCATGACGCGAGACCTATCAAAATGGAAAGGGCTCTTATTTGCTGATATAGAATGCTGGCATCCGGGCGATTTTGCGGCAAAATAAAAAAAGTTGGAATTTACTTTAACATGTAAATGATAAAAGTCATTTCTAGCGTGTAAACCAAACTTCAAATTATGAATACCAAGGATAACGCGAAGTGATTCCACTTCCTACAACTAACCATGGTGTTGCGAATGTTTGTAGGCCAACTGCACACGATTAATGCTTCTTGAAAAAGCCTTCTCAACTTAGAAACAGATTATGACGAGCTTTTAAGTCTTTTTGTGACGATAAGGTATTTTAACGTAAATCTTATTAAAAACGTGTAAATGGAGATCCCAATAGATGACCGTAGAAGACAATCGTTCTCTCCGCCGTAATATAATTGTTTAATGTTTTAGCAGCACTAGTATCACATTGCCATAAGGCGCAGCGAAGTTAATAGTGCAAATAAAACAGAGGCAGGACAACAAACCCATTATGATCACATCATGGCAAGTAGATAATGTTGAACCGCAATTCCGGAAGCGAAGTTTACCCCGATGCATTATATTACTTTTGGCATTACCAGTGTCATTGTCATTCAGCATAAAGCGATCAATCATACTCCGCACTATTATTAGTGCACTGAAAACGGATGGAATTGCTCGACAATAATTTAGGAAAGCCTACACCACTTGTAAGTCTTCTGTTACTACAGACTGAAGCGTACCGAATTATCTGAAACTCCACGAAGAAAACTATTGGCTTCTGAAAATTAAACACGAAAGCCCTTTTGAAAAAAATGAACTAAGTTACGTACTAAACGCGGTAATAGTAGAGAAACATAGAGACGATCACGTACAATCTAATACGTTTCTCAGGATAATAAATGACTGTCACATGACTGAGAAACGAAACTGGAATATGGCCACTAACTATGTGTAAAAGATATTTATATTTATCTTACATGTAAGCAATGATATCGTATTCAATGGGGTGCCTGTGCAACCAATCGTTAAACCACAACTTTACAAGTAATTCCTCAACATTACAAATGCTGTGTTTAGCGATCAAACAGTCTCACTACTGGATAGATATCAAAGCTAATTTTTATGACATGCCAAAAGATGGACTATAAAGCCACTGAGATAAATAAACTCACTTCAGAAGTATTCATGATTAGATAAATGGAGGGTAAATCGGACCACTTCATTGTCATTGCTACGATTTATGGGTTAGAATTCCTATTATTTAGATAAACAGAAGCTATAAACTTATTCGGTGTACACAAATGAATAAAGGACGTTAAGAAAACGCTGCAAAGATTGATGACAGCTGAATAGACAATATGGGAGCAAAATAAAAAGTCTAACGAAGCTCTATAATTCAAATTCAGTATGGAATTAATAAAATTGCAATTAAAACAATTGTGAGAAAATGATCCAAAATATTTACGTTCTGTAACAGTATTAACAGCTATATATTTTTGTACTTTTACATTTTATTCTCCTGCACACATTACTAAGTCAGTTACTGAAGATCAATTTATATATCTGATCTATCTTAGGTTGGTATTCCACATTCAGCGTTAGCCTTGTGCACTAAAATAGACTTAGAATGACAGAAACACTTCACAGAATTCTGTGCATATGCCGAGCCTTAATAGTGGAAAGCCACCATTGAAAACTGGCAATCATCGTTATTTAGAAGGGAAAGGTTTATCAAATTTCAGCTTGCAATACTAATACTGGGTATGAGCTCCATAGCTCTGAAACACATCTCCGCAAAATAGACAACTGTAAGCAAAAGATTAATTGAAAGCCGCCATGCAGAAGGTAAGTACCAATACAGATAAGATATTGTCGACATTCCTGAAACAGAAAAGAAGCACAGCCACTTCGATTTATATTCGTAGATCCCGCACATCAGTAATAGTTTTATCTCCACAGAATGACGAAGATCTCCAACGTTTCAAGCGAAGTTCGTCAATTGCTTAATTAAACCATAAAATGCTCTGAATGTCGAACACATTTCACCAGAGTGGTGTCTATCTTATAACTTCCATTTGAACTATTCAACGCGCAGTGTTGAAAGTGATAATTCGCGTGAACAAATGATACGAAACAGACGTGTGGCATTGTGCTAATAATAGTGGCAATGTCACTCAAACTAACATTCGCAGTAGAAGCCCATTACTAGTTCGAATCAAACGTAGTCACCACTATCATTTCCAGAATTTGTGAATAGCAAAAAAAACAAGAGAAGCAAATAAGGACTCGCCAAAAAATATAAGAAACATGACTAAAAAATATGTTACCAATAACACGGAGTGCTTTGTCTAATTACAGTTTAATACTGTTTGTTGCGAAGACCTAATAAATATGCAAGTATGTATTAGGTGTTACGAACCTAGTAACAAATTAGTTCAGTTGCGACTCAGAAGGAGAAATCAAAGGCAGCATGAACGTGGAAAGTATAATAATCTCATGTACATCTGTTTGCGTTGGCCACCATCGTAGGAGCTGGTATTACGCCCTATAACCACTATATATTTGGTCGAAGAATGTGGAATAGTAGATTTTATCGTCCTATTATTCCACATTCTTCGACCAAATATATAGTGGTTAAAGGGCGTAATACAGGCTCCGACTGATGAGCTCGCCAGTAAGCACGAAACGAATGTGTATGAGATTATACTTTCCGTTCATGCTGTCTTTGGTTTATCCTTCTGGTCATAGCTGAACTAATTTGTTACTAGGTTCGCAACACATAATACATACTTGCATATATATTAGTTCTTCGCAACTAACAGTATTTAACTGTTACAACAAAGATGGTTATTACTATGTATAATTACCGAGTGCTACCAAAACAATTAAGTATTGCATCTCAGAAATGAGTCGTTTTCGAACAATATTATGTTATAAAGCTCATGAAGGAGGAGAAGCACTTCATTACTTGTATTATCGAGTTTTGTTGGATTCTACAATGCAGCAGATCTTAGTCTTTGAAAACAAAATCTTATTTTTTTCGGTTACTAGTTTGTGAATTAATCTAATTAATAAGTTTATAATCAATATAATGTTTGCTGCTTGATATGTTTTTGTAATAAATATGTTAAACTAATTCAAATATGCTAAAGCACACGTAACTGAACGAAGTAC
>JAQBSW010009246.1:0-29861 GCA_029291075.1 Eudiplozoon nipponicum | reverse complement strand
GACACAAACTGTAATCTAGTGGCGTATATAGTGCAGGAGATAGGACTAATTTGTTTCACAACTTTTCTTTGTACAGCTTCTATCTTATTAAACAAACCCTTTGTTAAGGGATTCCAAGTAGCGGCAGCATATTCTAGTATCGGTCTAATCCATATTATATACATTTTAAATTTTATTTCATGCGATATAATATTTCTATTTATTAATGCCCATCTGTTCTTGGCACTGTCTACTATCCTTTCAATATGTCTCTCAGCAGAAGCCGTACAATGAATAGTTATGCCTAAATCCTTAATTTCTTGCATAAGTTTAATCTCAAAAACATCATTAATCTCAGCATCATGAAAATAAACATAATTAAATTCTGTTCTGTTACCTATTTTTTAAAGCTCTTGTCTTTTTACTGTTTATTCTCAGCCCTAGTGTTAACAAGTATCTAATTAAATCATACAAATCTAGTGTCACATTATTTTTGGAGAATTCGACATTATTTGGATCAATTGGAAAGATAATTTTTAAATCATCAGCGAATTTGCAAACTCGACCGTTAGGGATCTTAGTGTCCAAATGTGCAAATACAATTTTAAATAAAATTGGCCCCAAACTTGATCCCTGTGGAACTCCACTTGTTACCCTTTTCGATTTAGATATTAAATCGTTTACTTGAATACTCATTCTTCGATTATATAAATAGTATTTAAGTAATCTAAAAATATTCCGATCAATATTCAACAAACTAATCGCATTCAAAATAGCATCAAAAGATATAGAGTCAAAGGCTTTTGAAATATCTATAAATACAATTAATGAATCTAATTTATTCTCATCTAATGAAATTACATGTTTCCACATAGAGAGCATATTAGTAATTTTCGATCTATCTTTCGTAAATCCATGTTGACATAAATCAAAATCAGCCGGCAACATACATTCTAAATGATCTAGTATCAATCGTTCTATTATCTTAAAAAACGAAGGGATAATAGAGATTAATCTATAATCACTGGCACACGTTGGCTTACTTACTTTTGGCAAAGGTTTAGCTACTATTGTTAGTATATCGATTGGTAATTTCCCATTCTTCAAAATTCTATTTATAAAATTGCAGAGCGCATTCATAAAATTTAAAGGTAATTGAAGTAGGTTATCAATTGATATACCAAGGTGATCTTTTTGTTTTTTTGATTTTATTTTTAACATTAATTCTATCAATGCATCACTGTCAATAACAAGTCCTGATTCCTGGTCTCCCGAAGGATCAGGTAGATCAATGAAATTGCTTTCATTCTGTGGATTACATATAAAATTGCGAAATACTTCATCCAAGTCACAGAGAAATTAATACTCAGTTTTACCCACAGGTAATATAAGCTTTAATTTTTCCTTATATTTACTGTAGTCTGTGAGGAGTTTGTATCCTAGTCTAGGATTACTCTTCAGTTCGGCCAAAATAATTCTTTCTGATCTTTGACGGATTATCAGCAGTGATGAATTAATTTCGTTATCAATCCAATCTAACCTCATTAAAAAAAAATACTATTGATAAGACTACACTTACCTATATTATCTCGTTTAGTTCTTAGTTTACATAATGTCTTATTGATTCGCTTCGGTATAATATCCGTAAACCTAGATGCCTGAAATATATCAGATAATAACTTTGAAACAGAAGAAACAAATTCGTCAGTGTTCATGATATAAAAACTTTCATAATAAATCAGTATGCTAAACTATCTAAAAAGATTCCAACAGATTCTGGAACATTGCTCGTGTGCATTTTCAAAATCAAGTTTCTGTGTATTACTACTCAAGATGTTTCATTGTAACGAGGCTTCGCGTTACAACCCAATGAACATCAATTTTGAAAAATATAGTTCTCCTTAAGGTCAAATAGTCTAACTCTGTTTTTACACAATATTTCTCTTATCTGTGATTTAAGCAACAGTCTCAGTTTTAATTGAGATTTCTTGAACTGCAAATTTAATTGTAATTAATAGGGTTTTGTTTAAAAAATATACACACCCGAGCGCAATAAGCAGGTAACATGCGGTGGATTATAGTGTAAGGGACTTTTGCGAGAATAATTACTCCCTATATTGGATTGGTAGCGGCTGTGGAGATCCGTGCACATGATCAATTGCCGGCTTTTTCCCGATGGGTGATGTGAGAAGACTAATACGAATGATCACAAATGTATTGTAAATAACACCGCATATAAATTCATAAGTAGTCCAAATTGACCGTGCTCTAGACGGAAATAAAATTAAATTTTAACACAAATGAATGTTTGAAGCACCAGTCACAGTCAAACTAAATTGTCCAAACTCTAGACGGTAGCAAAATGAACGCTGTTTACAAAGTTAAATGTCTTACACACAAGTCACAGTTAAACAAAATTTTCCGTGCTCTAGACGGTAGCAAAATGAACGCTGTTTACAAAGTTGAATGTCTTACACACAAGTCACAGTTAAACAAAATTGTCCGTGCTCTAGACGGTAGCAAAATGTTTACAAAGTTGAATGTCTTACACATAAGCAATTTTTCTGTCACAAATGTCTGAATTGAAATGAATATATGTAACCGACTGAAAATACATGATGATAGGAACATAGTCACTGTTAAAAGTTGTCACTGAAAATAAATGGATTAAATTCGTGTAAAAACTTCAATGAAAAAAAATTACAAATAATTAGTTCACTGCTTGCTATGGTTTTAACTTATGGAATTATAATAATCCATTGTCCTCTGAAATTCGGATAGGCATAGTTAAAGTCGAACAGTAAATTCCTTGCATAAACTGCGAATAATCCAACTGAGCGAAATAAATCTGCTGTGACACTATAATCCACCGTTTGTTCCATGCGTATTGCGCGCGGGTGTGTATATTTAATAAACAACCCTATTATTTAAAAATAAATTTGCAGTTCAAGAAATCTCAATTAAAACTGCATGAAACTAACAGTGATTGTTTCCGAAATCACAGTTAAGAGAAATATTGTGTAAGAACAGAGTTAGATTATTTGAACTTAAAGAGCACTATATTTGTCAAAATCGAACATCGTTTGGTTGTAACGCAGAGCCGCGTGTTACATACACCCCGACGACAATGAAAATTAGTACACAATGAAGGGGGCTAACCTTACAGGAGGTGTTATTGCTCTGCCATACCGTGTAAGGACTGATTTTAGCTCTGTCAACACTGATTCTGGTTCCACTATATCTCGCAGTGGCGCGACGATTTCTGTTGGCTCGGTTGTTGATGAGATGTCGGGCGTCAGTCCGTTGTCAGCAAGACTGTCTGGAGGTGGATTTATCGTTTCTTCACCGCCTGATAGGTCAACATCGCGGAACAACGGGTCATTTGGATCAACGTTGGCCGGGGATAGTTTGTGTTTGGAGATCGCTTGAGCTTTGCCATTAATCTCCAAAATGATGTAATTCTGACGTCGATCTAACACTCCATAAGAACCGCGCTTCGAATTGGCTAGAATCCTGTTATCCATATCGTTATTGACGAAGAACCATTTGCAGCTATCACAATCTTTGCGTCTATAAATTGGACCATGTTGCTGGTGTGTAGGACAGATCGGCCGATTCTGAGCGTTATATTGTAGAAAACTGCATAGTGGAAGCAGAAATGCCGGATCGTTCATCGTTATTGCAGTTTCAGAGCGTGATCGGACTAGTTCGCTAGGTATTTTTGAATTTTTTCGGAGTGCTAGCTTCATATATTCCAAAGCCGCGTTTTGCGTACGCGGGTAATAGCTTTGCACGGACAGTTTCACAAAGATCCGATCGATCACAATTTCCAATTTTGTTTTGTCTTTGATTGGGTAGAGTTATTATTCGTTCCAATGAAAATATGGTTCTATCACATCCTTGTTTACTGTCGACGTTTCGGTGCCTACTTTCCAGCACCACCGTCAGGAAATTACACACAGTACAATATTCACAATAGCAGATTTAAGAAAATGTGGTAAACTTGTTCCAAAACCATTCTATTTATATATTTTTTTTGACTCAATACTAGTTTTAATCATAGAATTTGTCTCAGTAACTAAACTGAATACATAACTATTTGTAATTAGCAGACCAATCCTTACCTCAGCTATCTCATATTCCCGGTATACATAATCTCATCTCGTATGCAGAATATTGTAGGGGAGAGAGACAGTATCGAACCTTTTCTTATTCGTTATAACTGTATTGCTACTATGTCACGGTAATCAAAATTCAAAAATGATAAAACTAAAACCTTGACTGTCATATACTGTATTTTATTATAAGGCCGGGAACTCTAATGTATACAATGGTGTATGAGGTATTGCGCACATAGTAACAAATTAGTTCAACTATGGAGCAGCAGCCGTAGACATTCGCCAAATACCATTTCAGCGGAACTACATTTGATCGGCTCCCGAGGTCTTGTACGCATTGATAGGAGTACTTTCGGTAAAGTCGCAAGCCAATTTTATTCTGAACTAGCCTTGAACACCGCTTTCAGTTCTCGGTGTGGCCTTTCGAATAAACCATTTGCTCTCGGATTGCAAGCCGCGGTCACGGAGTGTTTGACACTATAGTATTGCAGTAGGGCTGCGAAATCTTCGCCGAGGAACTGTGCGCCACGATCGGTTGTCACTTCAGCTGGAGCACCAAACCGAGCGAACCAATTGAGCTCTAAAGCATAACTGACAGTTTCTTGCTTCATGTCTGGCAGTGGTATGGCCTCATACCATCGAGTGGTGCGATCCCGTATTGACAGTAGATATCGCATATTGTTCACGGCAGGTAAGGTTACCAGATCAACGTAAATGTGCGTAAACCGGATTTCGGGCACTTGAATGACTTGTGGCGCCGTTTTGGTGTGTCTCGTCACTTTGAATTTCTGACATTCTAGGCAATGTTTTGACCCCATCTTGACATCTTGCCGCATGCCAGGCCAAAAATACGTTCTGGATAGAATTTCCACTGATGCTTCGCCAGATGGGTGGCTCATTGAATGGTAAACCTCGAAGATCCTGTGACGGAATTTTTCATGTATAAACGGCCGAGGGCCCACGCCAGTTATTTCACACTGCAGCAGAGTTCCATCATAATCAAATGTTTTCAGGCGATTGATATCAAATGTCTGAAGTGATGGATCATCTTGCTGAGCTGCTTGCAATTCCTGAGTGCTTATAAGTGAAGGACACAGGATACAGGCACAGAGTTCTGCAGGACGGCTTAGGGAGTCTTCGACCATATTTTCTGATCCTTTGACATGAGTGACTTAATATTCATACTCGTGTATTCGTGTAAGTTGTGAGTTGACACGTCGTGAATATAAATACTCTTTCTTTCCTCTGAGCATCGGGGGTAGAGGATGATGGTCTGTGTAGATCTTGAACTTTCGGTCATTCAGATAGATGTGGAAGTGTAGGATCGACCGGTAGATTGCGAGTAACTCTTTCCCTAATGTATCATATCGCGTCTCGCGAGGTTGTAGTTTTTGCGAATAAAAGGCGATAGGTTGGTGTATGTCATTGATGGACCGTTGAATTACTGCGCCTATGGCAACGTTGGATTCGACAGTGATCAATTCAAATGGTTGAGACCAATCAGGAGAATGTAGCATGGTCGCTTTGCATAAGGCCCTTTTGGCATCCTCGTAAGCCTGCATGTCGTCCACGTTGAGCTGAATCGGTTGTGATTTCTTGACGAAACGGCTTTCTGGCACGAGATATTTGTGAAGAGGTGCCAGAATCTTGGCAAGGCAGGGTACAAATCGAGAATAGTAGTTCATCTTGCCCAAGAATCGTCGTAATGCCCGAACGGTGGTTGGAGGCTGTAGATCTTGAATAGCACGAACCGAAATAATTGTAGCGTAATAAGCTCACATCTGATCTAGTGTCTATGAGAAATAATTCGCCAGAGGTTGCGTCACGGATGAGAAAAGATGTTGATAGTGGCAACTGACGATGAGACTGATTGCTGGCATTTGGGCGTTTGAGGCATGACTTGACTGGAGCCATCGCTGTAAATACAATAAATTGATTGCGCTCTACCGCGAAAGCAACGTGCTTCGAGCCATCAGACATGGAGCGCCTGCTCTGGTGGCGTCTATTATGGACGGCATCGACTGAGGCCAAATTTGGCCTGACGGTCAGGTTCTCGAGCAGGTTGATGGGGCGTTCATTCGTGATGTTTGTTCCGGCTGATGATGCGGTGGATTGTGATTCTGACAGTATTGAGGTGATGTGGCTTTTCTCTGAGGCAGGTGAGCTGTAGTGGTGTTTTTTCCACCACTTGTCTAGACGTGCCGGCAGATCGTCGTCTTGTACTTCGAGGGATTCGCGCAGGAACGTGGCCATCTCTTGTAGTGCCGGCGGGAGCTTCTGTATGAAAAGTCGCATTACGTTTTCCTTGGGCAGGCTGAATTCCAAGGCTTTCTGCTCCATCTCCCTAAATAGCTCAGAAGGTGTGCGGCTACCTAGGGAAATCTTGCTCATTAATTCTGTAAGCCTGTCTTCTCGATCTGGTGTCAAACGCTGCTTGACGGCGCGTTGCAGGCTCTGCCATGGCTGCGCACATGTGCCCTCAGTGTATTGATACAGAATATCTTTGAGTCCGCGTCTGGAGGACATTGGGATCGTCTCCCAAGCCTTCCAAAATATTGAGCCCTCGTCTGTTATATTGGACACCTTGGCCAATAAAGTAACATCGTCGACCCAGTCGTCTAGGTAGTCTGGATCGAATTGTCATATTTTATACTGTGTCCTTGTGTTGGTGTGGCCAGTTGCTGGGCTCACCACCGGGCTTCCTGCATTTCCTGAACTGGATGGCTTCTTATGCGTATGAGTGTTGTCGAGAATAGATGACAGTGTAACATCGTCCTCACCCGTCATCGTGCGGCTGTCTTCGAGCACTGTAATTTTGAGATGGTCTTTTCCTGTGATATGTGTCTTAGAATTTACTTTCCTTCGTGACATTCATCCAAAGTGCTTTAATTTCTCAAAATCTAGATGTTTATTAATTCTCTGCTGGCCGGGGCACCATATATGTAGGGGACTTTTGCGAGATTAATTACTCCCAATATTGGATTGGTAGCGGCTGTAGAGATCCGTGCACATGAACAATCGCCGGCTTTTTCCCGATGGGTGATGTGAGAAGACTAATACGAATGATCACAAATGTATTGTAAATAACAACGCATATAAATTCATAAGTAGTCCAAATTGACCGTGCTCTAGACGGCAATAAAATTAAATTTTAACACAAATGAATGTTTGAAGCACCAGTCACAGTCAAACTAAATTGTCCAAACTCTAGACGGTAGCAAAATGAACGCTGTTTACAAAGTTAAATGTCTTACACACAAGTCACAGTTAAACAAAATTTTCCGTGCTCTAGACGGTAGCAAAATGAACGCTGTTTACAAAGTTGAATGTCTTACACACAAGTCACAGTTAAACAAAATTGTCCGTGCTCTAGACGGTAGCAAAATGTTTACAAAGTTGAATGTCTTACACAAAAGCAATTATATTGTCACAAATGTCTGAATTGAAATGAATATATGTAACCGACTGAAAATACATGATGATATGAACATAGTCACTGTTAAAAGTTGTCACTGAAAATAAATGGATAATATTCGTGTAAAAAATTAAATGAAAAAAATTCACAAATAATTAGTTCACTGTTTGCTATGGTTTTAACTTATGTAATTATAATGATCCATTGTTGTTTGAAATTCGGATAGGCATAGTTAAATGCGAACAGTAAATCCCTTGCATAAACTGCGAATAATCCAACTGAGCGAAATAAATCCGCTGTGACACTATTTTAGGGGTACTTTTCGCTGTTGCTATCTCGTTCCTGATTTTGTACCCCTACTACATATCAATGGTGGCCATTATTACTACCCGAGCACCCAATCAGTCTCTGATCCCTTTCGGATGGTTGATATGAGAAGACTGAAGAAAGGTTTCATGTATATATTACACACAATGTAGCACATAAATATAATTCACTGTTAATCCGAATTGAAGGAGTTGGTTGGCAATAATACAGATTTTAATGCAAAAGTATGTTTTAAATACCGTTCACAATTAAACTAAATTGCCCGTCTTATAGACGGACAAAAATAAAAGTGATTTATGTCTATAAAGTGAAATGTTTAGCACAAATGTCTGGATTGGCATGAATATAGTCAAATGATTGAAAATACATGATAACATGAACATAGTAAAATGATTTATGTTTATAAAGAAAATGTTTTACATACAATTGGTTATTCTTACACAAATGTCTGGATTGTAATGAGTAGTCAAACGATAAAAGATACATGATAATATGAGTCTAGTAAAATTATTTATGTTTATAAAGGAACATGTTTTGTGTAAACCGTTTAACGACTTTTATGACAAAAACTCAAAGAATACATGATGATGTTAATGCAGTTAACATTGAAAGTTATCACTAAAATTGACCATGGAAACCGTTTAAAATTTAAATGACAAATAACTCACAAATGTTTAGTTCCTTACTTTCTTTAGTAAACAATCAATCATTTTCATAGTAGCGACTAATCAGATTTAATTAGATAAATTCACTGAAACTATAGTCCATCGCGTGATCCTCTCGGATCGCGCGCGGTTCTGTCTATTTTCTAAAAACACTACTAATTACAAATAAAATTGCAGTTCAAGAAATATCGATTGAAATTGCTTGAGACTAAAAGAGATTGTTCCTAAAATCACAGCTAAGAGAAATATTGTTTAAGGACAGAGTTAGAATATTTGACCTTAAAGAGCACAGCGTTTGTAAAATTCGACCTTCGTTGGGTTGCAACACGGAGCCGCGTGTTACACTATAATCCACCGCATGTTCCATGCGTATTGCGCGCGGGTGTGTATATTTAATAAACAACCCTATTAATTACAAATAAATTTGCAGTTCAAGAAATCTCAATTAAAACTGCATGAAACTAACAGAGCTTGTTTCTAAAATCACAGTTAAGAGAAATATTGTGTAAGAACAGAGTTAGATTATTTGACCTTAAAGTACAATATATTTGTCAAAATCGAACATCGTTTGGTTGTAACGCGAAGCCGCGTTTTACAATAGTGCCTTTGTGTTCAAACAATGGATTTATTGACTTTTTTCATTAACCACATTCTACAAAACTACTAACAGTTCAGTCGTGATCATACACATCCAAACTTCAGATGTTTCTCGATATAACGTCCTAAACTCCTTAGTTCAATGAATTATTATAATTCAAACATTCTAAACCTAGCAAACAGTGGAATAGTTATTTGAAATCCTTTTGAAGATTGATTTTACAAGATTTTTATCCATTAATTATCAGTGACAATATTTACTAGTGACTTTAAACTAAATTGCTAATCAGTCTGGATTAATATCGTCGTATTTTTTCAATTATTTATACGAATTTATCACGATTCAGACGATTGTGTTCCAGATAATTAGTTGTGTATAAGACATTTAATTGTGCTGACAATATATCATTTTGTTGCCGTCTAGAACACGGTTCATTTTGTTTAACTGTGAATTGATTCATGATTTACATCACAACCTCCAATAAACGTCTGAAAACGGATGAATCTTCTTACTTCACCCTTCGGAAAATGTCAGGGACTTATCATGGAACGGGAGGGGATAACAACCACCACGAAAATGTGAGAACTAATTACTTAATAGACAGCTACCCCGCAAAAGCTATTACTATAACTACAAATACTCCTACACCATTGTAAAATAATTTGTTTCTGGTCCAATTCTTTGAAACAGTTTACAACATCATAACTGTGTGATTTCACCGTTTCAATTTCTAAATATTCATGATCTAGGCATTCCAAACCTCTAGTTGATTCCTTTATAATCTGTTTGAACTCATGATTAGAAAAAATTGATTATTTCATAATCGTGGAACTTATTAAAATCACCTACCACCACATTATAGCCATGACAGTCCAAAATAGATTGAAAAGAACTGGTAAATGTTTGATCATCATATAAACTAGCATACGGCGGTCTGTAAACCGTGGTTAAGATAAGATTATCGATTTGTATAGATAAAAAATCAATGATAGCATTATACTCACTAGTATGTAAAATTTTCGCATTTAATACAGATTTGCTATAAATGAGTACTCCTCCAACTCTTTTATCTAGCGATCTGTCTTTTCTAAATAAAGAATAGTGAGGAATGACAAATTCGTGGCGTTTTAATGTCCTTGTTGAGACAAGTTTCAGATAATATTACAAAATCATAGTCGTTACTTCTTACAAAATTACACAGCAAAAAGTTTTTGTTCTTTACACTTCTAAATTTGGCATAAAATAAAGTATATGCAGTATACGACTTATCTAAAGAGTTATCGACTTTTATTGGTTCAGATTTTTTGGTTTATTTATTGTTCTTTTGCTGGGTTTTGAGGCTAAACTTCTCCTCCCCCCTCGCTGTCCACAACATTGAGTAACGATGCTTTAAATCAAGTTTTGTTATGTTGTTCGTAGACTGGTTAAATACAATGGGGTTGGTGTTAACTTCAAGCTCGCAAACTTGATTTAAAGCATTGTTACCACCACCCGCGCAATCAATTATTGTTAAATTGAGTAACGATACATCGTTTTTTTGATATTGTTTCTTCATTTGGTGAATTCCTTATAATAGCGTGATCTGAAGTAGACGGATTCCGCACCTGATTGTTCTTTAGCTTTTTCGCTTTTGCCAATTTCCTTTGGAGAAATGTTTTGTCACGTCCAATAAATATGCTATGACAATTTGGGTTCTCACCTTTCTTTTTATTGATGGCTTCAATCTGCATATTTGTTGGCCTCTTTGATAATTTTACCACCACAGGTCTTGGACGATCCGATCGTTTTCCCACCTTATAACATTTAGCAATGTCATCTTTTGCCGCGTCCTTGATCATAACGTTTAATTTCTCAACGTCTTTTACGTCGGCATTTTCGTCAAGTTGAAATAAAATTAACTGGTCTTGTATGTTATTCCACGCTGAGACTTCATTCGCTAATATATTTAGTATTTCTTCACCTGATGTTTTATTTTTATTGGCGTGTCGTCTTCCACTGTTATTTCAGCCAACTCAACCCATGGCTGAACATCTATCTGTAATTTATCTAACTTCGTATGTAGCGCCTCAGTCAATTCTACAATTTGCGCGCTTAAAGTTTCATTTTTCTTTTCCGCTAGTTCCAATTTGCGCATACGATCAACGTTAGTTTCCAATTTTGACATTCTATTCTTAATACGGCTGTTCTCATCCTTCATCACTTTTATAGAGTTCTCAAGGTCCGCTACGATTTTATCAATATTAGTATGCAACAAAATCGGAGCCATTTCAAACCGCGCGCGTAGAGTTCAATAATATAAATATATATGCTCATATGACTAAAATAAATCATTATACCTTTATACACATATATATATATAAATATAATATCGTAACACCCTTGTGGAAGACGATATTTCCTTTGATAAATTTAAAGTGACATTAATTGATCAATTTAAACCACCTTGGCTGATTGAAACGAATTTTATTTAAAAAGAAATTGTTCGTTTATTTTCCAGAATTTTCTTTGTTTAAATACTTTGAATTGTGCGCAATTTACTGTTTTCGGTTATCTGTACGTGACAGGTTTTAACTTGCTCGGCGTGCTGCAATTCATTTCCTCCATTTTACGTTTACTCGATCTCCACAATATATTCCTGCTAACACTGTCTTACATTTTCCTTTCGTACATATTGGGGACGTTCTGGAACAGATTATTTGTTCGGGTGTTCTTTAACGTGAATAGTTTCACGTTACTATTGCCTAACATTAAGTATCAAATTAATTATTAAGAACGATCTACATGGAAGCTAATCCTAAGTTTGAGGACACTAGAAAGTTAGCACAAGATATGGCAGGTATGAATTTAACAGATGTGAATAAAAACACAAGCTTGTCAGATTCTATTATACACGTTAAGACTGATCACGATCTGGCTTCTATAGTTCCTCAGATAAAAATAGGTATAGAGCCTCTACACCTTTATATATATATATATATATATATATATAAAAGTCAATAACTGTTTAGATAAGTCGTATACTACATATACTTTACTTTATTCCAGCTTCCGAAGTGTTGAGAACAAAACATTTTGCTTTGTAATTTTATAATAAGTAACGATTTTGATTTTATAATATTATCTGAAACTTGGCTCAACAAGGATATTACATGAACCACGAATTTGATAAGAGGTGGAGGATTACTCATTTATAGTTAATCTGTAATAAATGCGAAAATGTTACATACTAGTGAGTATAATGCTATCATTGATTTTTTATCTACACAAATCGATAATCTGATCTTAACCGCGGTTTACAGACCGCCGTATGCTACTTTATATGATGATCAAAAATTTACCAATTCTTTTCAATCTA
This sequence comes from Eudiplozoon nipponicum, assembly GCA_029291075.1. Classification (NCBI taxonomy): domain Eukaryota; kingdom Metazoa; phylum Platyhelminthes; class Monogenea; order Mazocraeidea; family Diplozoidae; genus Eudiplozoon; species Eudiplozoon nipponicum. The sequence continues at coordinate 17,404 of JAQBSW010009246.1, read as the reverse complement.
TTTTGGACTGTCATGGCTATAATGTGGTGGTAGGTGATTTTAGTAAGTTACATGACCGTGATATAATCAATTTTTTCTAATCTTGATTTCAAGCAGATTATAAAGGAATCAACTAGAGGTTCGGAATGCTTAGATTATGTATACTTAGAAATTGAAACTGTGAAATCACACAGTTATGGTGTGTTGTAATCTCATTTCAAAGAATTGGATGCAACCACATTGATTCTACAATGGAACATCTTGAATAGCAATAACAACAGAAACGTAATTTTGAAAATACACATGTGCAATGTTCCAGAATCAACTGGAATCTTTTTATACAGTTTAGCATACTTTGTAACACGCGGCTCCGCGTTACAATCCAACGATGTTCAATTTTGACAAATATAGTGCTCTTTAAGGTCAAATAATCTAACTCTGTTTTTACACAATATTTCTCTTAACTGTGATTTTAGCAACAATCTCTGTTAGTTTCAAGCAGTTTTAATTGAGATTTCTTGAACTGCAATTTTAATTGTAATTAATAGGGTTTTGTTTAATAAATAAAAGACACCCACGCGCAATACGCAGGTAACATGCGGTGGATTTATTTGTCTCTGTGTTCAAACATTGGATTTACTTAGTTTACTTGCCTTAACCATTTTTTACACAACTACTAACAGTTCAGTCATGATTATAATCATCCAGACATCAGGTGTTTCACAATCTTTTATTTGGACTCCATATTTTATCATTCAAAACCTAGCAAACAGTGGAATTATTATTTGTGGTGCTCAATCATGACAGTTTTTACACGATTTCTATCATTCAATTATCAGTAAAAATATTTATTGTGTTTCTTCTCATCCATTATCAGTGACTTTAAACTAAATTAATAATCAGTCTGGATTTATGTCATCGTACGTTTTCAATCATTTACATGAATTCATCACGATCAGCCGATTGAGTTTCTAGTGATTACTTGTGCATAACACATTTAAATAAGTTGACCATATATTATCTTGTTACCGTCAAGAGCACGGACGTTTTGGATTAACTGTGAATTGATTCATGCATTGCAACATAACATTCAATAAATGTCTGATAAAATGTATGAGTCTTCTTACTTCACCCTTCGGATAAAGGTCAGGGACTGATCATGGAACGGGTGGTGATAAGAACCACCATGAAAATGTAGGAGTAGGATATTATTACTAAATAGACAGCTACCCCGCAAAACCTATTACAATAACTGCAAAACCTCCTACATAAATGGTGCCCCGGTTCGTCGAACTCACAGCCAACAAAGAATTAATCAGCATCTAGCCTTTGAGAACATCAAGCACTTTGGATGAATGCCACACAAGAAAGTAAATCCGGAGACACAAATCACAGTGAACCACCCTCTCGAGATCACAATTCTCGAAGACAGCCGCACGATGACGGGTGAGGACGATGTAACACTGCCATCTATTCTCAACAGCACTCTCACACATATGATGACGTCCAGCTCTGGAAACGCAGGAAGCCCGGTGGCGAGCCAAGCAACAGGCCGCACCTGCACATTGGCACTGTACAAAATATGCCAATTCGATCCAGACTTCCTTGACGAGTGTGTCGACGATGTTAATTTATTGGCTAAGGTATCCAATATAACAGACGAGGGCTCAATATTTTTGAAGGGATGGGAGACAATCCCAATGTCTTTCAGACGCGGACTTAAAGACATCCTGCATCAATACACTGATGGAACATGTGCGCAGCCATGGCAAAGCCTGCAACGCGCCGTCAAGCAGCACCTGACACTAGATCGGGAAGACAGGATTACAGAATTGCTGAACCATATGTCTTTAGGTAGCCGCACGCCTTCCGAGCTATACAGGGAGATGGAGCAGAAAGCCTTGGAATTCAACTTGCCCAAGGAAATCTTGATGCGATTATCCATACAGAAGCATCCTCCGGCACTCCAAGAGATGGCCACATTCCTGCACGAATCCGTTGAAGTGCAAGACGACGTACTGCCGGAAGTGGTGGAAAAAACACCACTGCAGCTCACCTGCCTCAGAGCAAGATTACATCGCCTCACGACTGTCCGAATCTCAATCCACATCATCATCAGCCCGAAAAAATGTCACCAATGAGCGCCTCATCAGCCTGCTCGAGAACCTCACCGTCAGTCCAAATTCGGCCTCAGTCGATGCCGTCCATAATAGACGCGACGACACCAGGTGTTACCAGCATCGACCACCGCCTCGAAACAGCACTAGGAGTTCGACGTCCAGAGGTCGGGCTACAGTTAGAGATTTACCGGTGGAGTGGTGTCCGAATCACCGCAGCTATGGCTACTCCACACGATACTGCCTCAGAAACGGCTGCACATTCCCGCACAAGGACGCGATGTTCAAATGGGCGCGGTCACCTTCGACAACTCAGGAGGATCCGCCCATGGAAGTTTCGGAAAACTGCTGGGGTCAGCCTCCTCTGCGGCAGTAGAGGCTGATCACCCCAAGATTGTTGGCCGCTCCACGTCTGATGGCTCGAAGCACGTTGCTTTTGCGGTAGAGCGCAATCAAACTATTGTCTTTACAGCGACGGCTCTAGTCAAGTCATGCTTCAAACGCCGAAATGCCAGCAACCAGTCCCATCGTCAGTTGCCACTATCAACATCCTTCTTCATCCGTGACGCAAACTCTGGCGAATTATTTCTCATAGACACTGGATCATATGTAAGCTTACTACGCCACAATTATTTCGAACCCACCCACCCAGTCAACACCAGCAGTCTTACCTGCGCCAATGGCTCCAACATGGCGACGTTTGGGTTACGAGTACACACAATCTCGTTCTCCAACTCAAAAAGATGTTTCAATTATCCTTTCATCATTGCCAACACGACAAGAAACATCATTGGACGTGACTTCCTCGAACACTTCGACCTTACTATTCGTCCAAGGACACGAGAGATACGCACTGCCGACAATCAGTTGCTATCATCAGCGCTAAAACACACGACTCGCGCCGAAGCAGTCTCATCTATACAGCTAATTCCTCCAGTTCCTCATATACCACAACTGGACGATGTTCTAAAGCGACATGAAGAGATTTTCAAACCTATCTCCTTTATGCCCGATCTCAAGAGGAAGCGTGCCATCACAGCTCATCGTATCATCTTATCGAAACCACTTCCTCATCCTCCAAGAGCACGTCCATTGGCACCACACAAACATAAGGCTGCCGAGCAAGAATTCGCCATGCTACGTCAACAAGGCATCTGTACACGATCCAGCTCACCATTTGCGTCGCCTGTGGTAGTAGTACCAAAGAGTGAACCCGGAAAATTCAGAGTGTGCGGGGATTATCGTATTCTCAATTCTTGCACACAGTCTGATTCGTACATCCTGCCAAATCCAGCTGACCTACTCAGATCGGCTATCGGTCATGCTGTGTACTCAAAATTGGACCTAGTGAAAGCCTAATATCAAGTGTCTATGGCCAAAGACTCCGTATCCCATACTACACTCAGATTCACCTGAGGTGGCACGCACGAATATCATTATATGCCTTTAGGGCTAAAGAACACATCTCAAACATTTCAACGCGTTATGGACGCAATATTAGATGGTTTACCACTTGTAATTCCCTACTTAGACGACATCCTGGTATTCTCCAACTCAATGTCCAAACGTTTACAGCATATTGGCATTCTACTCACAACTGATTCAGCTCAACGTGGACGACATGCAGGCTTACGAGGATGCCAAAAGGGCCCTATGCAAAGCGACCATGTTACATTCCCCGGATTGGTCTCAACCTCTTGAATTGATAACTGCCGCATCCGACGTTGCCATAGGCGCAGTACTTCAACAATCCATCAATGGAATACACCAACCTATCGCTTTCTATTCGCAAAAACTACATTCTTGCGAGACGCGATATGATAAATTAGGAAAAGAGTTACTCACAATCTACCGGTCGATCATACACTTCCACACCTACCTGTTCAATAAATATACACACCCGCGCACAATACGCAGGTAACTTGCGGTGGATTATAGTGCCTCTGTGTTCAAATACTGGATTTATTGACTTAACGTGCATTAACCACATTTTAAACAACTACTAACAGTTCATTCATGATTATAATCATCCAAACTTCACGTGTTTCACAATATTTTATCCGAAACTATATATTTTATCATTCAAAATCTAGCAAACATTGGAATAATTATTTGTGATGCAGACAATGGAATAATTATTTGTGATGTTTTTAAGACTGTTTTTACACGATTTGTATACATCAATTATCAGTTTCAATATTTATTTTGCTTCTTATCTTCAATTATCAGTGACTTTAAACTAAATTGCTAGTCAGTCTGGGTTTATATAATCGTACCTTTTCAATCATTTACATGAATTCATCACGATTCAGCCAATTGCGTTTATGGTGATTATTTGTGTATAAGACATTTAATTTTGTTGACCATATATTATCTTGTTACCGTCTAGAGCATGGACTTTTTGGATTAACTGTGAATTGATTCATGTATTGCAACATAACGTTCAATAAATGTCTGATGACATGGATGAGTCTTCTTACTTCACCCTAGGGAAAAAGGTCAGGGACTAATCATGGATCGGGTAGAGATAAGAAACACCATAAAAATGAAGGAGTAGGATATTATTACTAAATAGACAGCTACCCCGCAAAACCTCCTACAATATAATTGCAACCGCGCTATCTATGAACATTTTATTGATTTAAACATTTATATAATTAAATGAACATTGGTTGCGCCAGCGTTGATAATAATTATTTGCCACGAACATGATGAGGTTCCTATAAGTACAAAACTATTGGGCGTTCAAGCACTGGATTTAACCTTTGTAGTGGCTACTTCCTCTAATATTTCTCTACATTATTTCGTTTCCTGCATTTCCTACAATCAGTTTCAAACCGTTTAACAATGTCAACTCTCAGATAAGGTTTGCGCTTGGAAAGTTAGGACTGACTACGAGCATTCATTTCTATTGAACAAGAGAAATATTACTCATGTCAGCTCACTCTCTCGCTCTAATCGTCTTTATAAAACCATCAGTCGCTCTAAAGTATAGCCATAATCATTTTTCTTCTGTTAATTTTCAAGCTATTCCCATAAACTGCAGTCCTTTCTCCCTAAAATTTAGTCAGTTTAATGCATTTCATTTATTTAATCAGCTAGACTTGTGCTTGCTTATTGAAATCTGGCCATACAATATCATGCACAATAATGATCTCTTTCTCATCAATGACTATTTCTTTCTTCTTAATAACAGAGTTGCTGGCTGTGGTGGCTGGTTAGCCAACTATGTCCGGTTCTCTCTTATGTCTATGAACCTGACAATCTCAAACTATTTAGAGCTTCACCTTTTACTCCCATCTGATGATAATGTATCAGCGACACTTTGTGAAGTTTTACAGACCTCCTACTCTTTCAAACATGTATGACATAAGTGGAGCCTATTTTGATCTATCTTTTTCAAGGAAAATTCTAGAAATTATGTTGATTTGGCTGATTTTATTCTCTCTAACGCCAAATATAATAATCAAGTTTCGGATAGCCAACCGCTATGGCAGACCATTGCTACAAACTCGTTACATCATTTCAAGCACTTTTCTCTACGTGGCAACAATCAACTTGACTGTATCCCCTATAACGAAGTGTTGCTCAATGTCCAGCGCTAATAGATATATTCAGTTATCTCGATCATTAATTAGTCTCATTGGCGTACGATAAATAAGCAAGAGCCTATAATCAAAAAGGCGCATTCGATCAGATCAAAATTCTCATAGAAATTTTGCAATTTTAAGAACCACTTGTTTTAAAACTAATTAAATTGAATATTAGTCGCACCGGCGCAGGCGAAAACAACTTTTCGAAGACAATCTAAAATTTGCATTTTATTTAATTCTAAATTATCTATTCTTGATAGATAAATCGGGAGTTTGCACGAATTTCACGTCTCAGCGGCCAAGGTCTTCCAGGCTATGAAGTACACTACACAAACATAAGGTTGCCGAGCAAGAATTCGCCATGCTACGTCAACAAGGCATCTGTACACGATTCAGCTCACCATTTGCGTCGCCTGTAGTAGTAGTACCAAAGAGTGTGCGAAGATTATCGCATTCTCAATTATTGCACACAGTCTGATTCGTATATCCTGCCAAATCCAGCTGACCTACTCAGATCGGCTATCCGTCATGCTGTGTACTCAAAACTGGACCTAGTGTAAGCCTACTATCAAGTACCGATGGAAAAAGATTCCGTATCATATACTGCACATAGATTCACCGGAGGTGGCACTCACGAATATCATTATGTGCCTTTCGGTCTTAAGAACGGCTCTTAAACATTTCAACGCGTTATGGCCGAAATACTAGATGGTCTACCACCTATAATTCCCTACTTAGACGACATCCTCGTATTCTCCAACTCAATGTCCAAACGTTTACAGCATATTGGCATTCTACTCACACGTCTAGCAGACTATGGACTCCGACTTCATGGCAGCAAATTTGTCTTTGCACAAAAATCAATTGAATTCCTCGGTCGTCAAATTTCCGAGAAAGGCATGACACCTATACCTGCAAAGGTTCGTGCTATTCAAGATCTACGGCCTCCAACCACCATTCGAGCGTTACGACGATTCTTGGGCAAGATGAACTACTATTCTCGATTCGCACCTTGCCTTGTCAAGGTTCTGGCACCTCTTCACAAATGTCAGATAGCAGTTTTGTCAAGAAATCACAACTGATTCAGCTCCACGTGGACGACATGCAGGCTTACGAGGATGCCAGAAGGGCCCTATGCAAAGCGACCATGTTACATTCCCCGGATTGGTCTCAACCTTTTGAATTGATAACTGACGCATCCGACGTTGCCATAGGCGCAGTACTTCAACAATCCATCAATGGAATACACCAACCTATCGCTTTCTATTCGCAAAAACTACATTCTCGCGAGACGCGATATGATACATTAGGAAAAGAGTTACTCACAATCTACCGGTCGATCCTACACTTCTACACCTACCTGGTTGGCCGAAAGTTCAAGATCTACACCGACCATCTTCCTCTACTTCTGATGCTTAGAGGAAAGAAAGAGTTTTTATATTCACGACGTGTCAACTCACAACTTACACGAATACACGAGTATGAATATGAAGTCACTCACGTCAAAGGATCAGAAAACGTGGTTGCAGACTCCCTAAGCCGACCTGCAGAATTCTGTGCTTCAATCCTGTGTCCTTCATCTATAAGTACTCAGGAATTGCAAGCAGCACAGAAAGATGATCCAAATGTCCCACTGTTCAACGATCTGGAACCACCAGGCGACGAAGAAACGACTTTTCCACCTCCAGACAACTTCGCTGACCACGGATTGACACCCGACACCTCACCAGCAACCGAGCCAACTGACGCCGTCACGCCACCGCGAGATATAGAGGAACCAGAATCAGTGACGACAGAGCCAACATCAGTGTTTACTCGTTACGGCAGAGCCATAGCACCTCCTGTAAGGTTAGCCCCCTTCATTGTGTACTAATTTTCATTGTCGGGGGGTGGGGGTGTATGTAACACGCGGCTCCGCGTTACAACTCAACGATGTTCAATTTTGACAAATATAGTTCTCTTTAAGGTCAAATAGTCTAACTCTGTTTTTACACAATATTTCTCTTAACTGCGATTTTAGCAACAATCTTTGTTATTTTCAAGCAGTTTTAAATGAGATTTCTTGAACTGCAAATTTAATTGTAATTAATAGGGTTTTGTTCAATAAATATACACACCCGCGCACAATACGCAGGTAACTTGCGGTGGATTATAGTGCCTCTGTGTTCAAATACTGGATTTATTGACTTAACGTGCATTAACCACATTTTAAACAACTACTAACAGTTCATTCATGATTATAATCATCCAAACTTCACGTGTTTCACAATATTTTATCCGAAACTCTATATTTTATCATTCAAAATCTAGCAAACATTGGAATAATTATTTGTGATGCAGACAGTGGAATAATTATTTGTGATGTTTTTTAAGACTGTTTTTACACGATTTGTATACATCAATTATCAGTTTCAATATTTATTGTGCTTCTTATCTTCAATTATCAGTGACTTTAAACTAAATTGCTAGTCAGTCTGGGTTTATATAATCGTACCTTTTCAATCATTTACATGAATTCATCACGATTCAGCCGATTGCGTTTATGGTGATTATTTGTGTATAAGACATTTAATGTTGTTGACCATATAGTATCTTATTACCGTCTAGAGCATGGACTTTTTGGATTAACTGTGAATTGATTCATGCATTGCAACATAACATTCAATAAACGTCTGATAACATGGATGAGTCTTCTTACTTCACCCTAGGGAAAAAGGTCAGGGACTAATCATGGATCGGGTAGAGATAAGAAACACCATAAAAATGAAGGAGTAGGATATTATTACTAAATAGACAGCTACCCCGCAAAACCTCTTACAATATAACTGCAACCGCGCTATCTATGAACATTTTATTGATTTAAACATTTATATAATTAAATGAACATTGGTTGCGCCGGCGTTGGTAATAATTATTTGCCACGAACACGATGAGATTCCTATAAGTACAAAACTATTGGGCGTACAAGCACTGGATTTAACCTTTGTAGTGGCTACTTCCTCTAATATTTCTCTACATTATTTCGTTTCCTGCATTTCCTACAATCAGTTTCAAACCGTTTAACAATGTCAACTCTCAGATAAGGTTTGCGCTTGGAAAGTTAGGACTGACTACGAGCATTCATTTCTATTGAACAAGAGAAATATTACTCATGTCAGCTCACTCTCTCGCTCTAATCGTCTTTATAAAACCATCAGTCGCTCTAAAGTATAGCCATAATCATTTTTCTTCTGTTAATTTTCAAGCTATTCCCATAAACTGCAGTCCTTTCTCCCTAAAATTTAGTCAGTTTAATGCATTTCATTTATTTAATCAGCTAGACTTGTGCTTGCTGATTGAAATCTGGCCATACAATATCATGCACAATAATGATCTCTTTCTCATCAATGACTATTTCTTTCTTCTTAATAACAGAGTTGCTGGCTGTGGTGGCTGGTTAGCCAACTATGTCCGGTTCTCTCTTATGTCTATGAACCTGACAATCTCAAACTATTTAGAGCTTCACCTTTTACTCCCATCTGATGATAATGTATCAGCGACCCTTTGTGAAGTTTTACAGACCTCCTACTCTTTCAAACATGTATGACATAAGTGGAGCCTATTTTGATCTATCTTTTTCAAGGAAAATTCTAGAAATTATGTTGATTTGGCTGATTTTATTCTCTCTAACGCCAAATATAATAATCAAGTTTCGGATAGCCAACCGCTATGGCAGACCATTGCTACAAACTCGTTACATCATTTCAAGCACTTTTCACTACGTGGCAACAATCAACTTGACTGTATCCCCTATAACGAAGTGTTGCTCAATGTCCAGCGCTAATAGATATATTCAGTTATCTTGATCATTAATTAGTCTCATTGGCGTACGATAAATAAGCAAGAGCATATAATCAAAAAGGCGCATTCGATCAGATCAAAATTCTCATAGAAATTTTGCAATTTTAAGAACCACTTGTTTTAAAACTAATTAAATTGAATATTAGTCGCACCGGCGCAGGCGAAAACAACTTTTCGAAGACAATCTAAAATTTGCATTTTATTTAATTCTAAATTATCTATTCTTGATAGGTAAATCGGGAGTTTGCACGAATTTCACGTCTCAGCGGCCAAGGTCTTCCAGGCTATGAAGGACATAATATTAAAACACTAATTTGGTCAATATGGTATATCCAATGACATGATTTCAATCTTTGGTTGAAAAGTTAACTGTCTGCCTGCTAAAGGTGTCAAAGGTTGTCAATTGATTACCACTTTCACTCCAAATTGATAAAAATTAACGATCTAGCAATTACCGAAAAGCATAAATTATTCGATCTTTTCATTTAAGGACACACATTAAATCTCCATCATTTCGACTTTCAATAAAGTTCTTGACAGAATTCTCTATATTGAAATATATCTATTGATAAAATAAGGATCTTTTTTATCCTTTTTATCAATTAACATGGAATTGTAAGTGGGTGCATTTCCTCCATAAATCAAACTAGCATCATTAATCACCGCTATTCTTCCATTTCTCAAGGACACAACTGGATTTTACACTTTCCTGATTATTCAAAGGCTTTTGAATTGACTACTTCTCGAAGATTTAATCTGCCTTATTAAGTGGTGGCATCTGCGGTCGCATTTTTATTTTGCACTTTACTTTAAGAAACAGAATAGGTAATGCTCATTCGAAATAAGTCTTTATCCGTTTTGGCTTTTCGCGGAGTGCAGTACACGGCCCTTTACCATACACTGTCAGAGGTTTGACCTGAGGATAGGCAATTCAAGCAATTGAAATATACGGATTATATTCAAATTGCTTTCTGCAGTCAAACTACTCCCGCCTCTCTTACATTTAATAAGGTTTAGAATCTATATTAACTGCAAGCTCAAATCAACTTGATTGGGCTCAAAATTAATGAAGATAAATGTCGTTTTATTTATCTTTATCAAAATGAAGTGGTCAAAGTATGCTGAACCACCACAAATGGCTCAATCTTACTATATAGCCGACTGTTCTCTAAGTTCATATTCCTCTGCCCAATTCAGAAGGATCAACTGCCACAGAAAGTCCTTAATACATGACATGGAAATAACAAAACATTTGAGTTTTATATAGGTTTATGATAAATTATTTAAGGGAATAATTCAATAAACCGTGTAATAAAACTTTAAATTGATTGATTAAAGATCAAAGAGAGCACGCAAACCGTTAACCGATTACACGCGACTTGCATCTATATGAAAGCAATGCGTTTGCCACGCAACAAGACTTTTACCTGTTCGTTACCTTCAATTGCTGTCTCCTGCTACACTGACTATACGCATTTGCTGTATTATTTGCTTTGTTACGCACGCTGTGTCACAAACTGAGATGGCTTTCAGTCGCACAAAATATCCATGTTGCAGCGCATCTAAGCATATGCAATCATTTAAGTTATTAATAAGTTTTCTATGTATGCCAGCAATTTTGGTGTTGCCACAGACCGTCAGCAAGACTAATCAAGGAATTCAAACAGCAATTGACATATCCTGTTTGCCAAATCTGCGGATTAATGTGAATATCCATAGAGAAGCATTAGTTCACGAACAAGAAGCATAAAAGTGTCTAGGAAGTAGTCTGGACATTCTATTCTGTTTTGGGTAATCAAAGACTGACGGCATTTGCCGGTGAATATCTTCCAAGCCTTTTATGCTTAACTTGTTGAAATATTAAACATTACACGGAACTCTAACAGGGATGTTACAGCACTAACGCCTTATTAAATATAATATAACGGCTCCAAAACAATTCGGTAACATATTGCACAAATGAAATTCAAATTTAATTTGTGCGGCCCCAATTAAATAAAGCGAATTTTTTAAACTAATGGCGTGCGAGCTTTCGTTTTATGCTATAAAAGCAAGGTGTATTTAACATGCTAGTCAGTATTCACGTTTGAATTCTGCTGCACACTACGTGTACATGCTGCCTCCTATCATACTGACTTTTCAACTACGCTGACTTCTGGACTTGCTTCACACGCAGAGTCATTTAATCACGCCAATCTTGTCGCTGCATAAATAGTGAGACGGAGCATTATCTATTTATTGTACATTTACGTGTGCCAATCACCGCGGTGTTGTCGCAGATCCTCAACGAGACAATACTCAGCCTTCACACAGTCTCTCGCTGCGGATGTCAACGCCAAAGCAGAAGGAACACCAGTCAACTAGAGCCGGTCTCCAGTGTCTAGGAGTACTTCTAGACACTGCTACAGTGTCTGATTTTCTCGGCATTTGCCGGAGAACGCCATAATAAGGGCCACCAACAGTACCAAAATCTGAGACTACTTGGCACATCAAAATTTTTATAAACGTCATACGGCATTTATTTGAAGCTGGGGCGTTTTATAATAAAAAAAATACATTGTACGGTACTGTTGTAGAGGATGTTGAATCCTCCGCCTTTTATAAAATGACCTTGAATGATAAATTTAAACCACCATAGCTGATTGTAACAACTTTATTTAAAAAGAATTTTTTCTTTTTATTTTCCAGAACATTCTTTGTTTAAAGACTTGATTTTTATAATTGTGCGCTATTTTCAGTTTTTGAGTATCGTGCTTCCGAGCTGGTTGTAGATTTTCGTTTGCTGCATTTTTAACATTTCTCTCCATAATAAACGATTACAACATTGCACAATATACATCTTTCAACACTTGCCTTGTGTTCTGATATAATATAACACTGAGGAGGAGTCTTGGAACAGGTAATTTATTTATTATTGTGGGTCACGTACACATCAAAGCAGATTATTGCTGAAGATATAGCTTTCCAACTTTCACCTTCCAAACGCCTAAAATAATTGTCAATTTGAGTACCATAATTCTTGATCATGAATGCCGATATTAAATTAGAAGATGTATTTCATTTAGGGCAGGACCTAATGGATTTAAATCTTATTGACACAGATAACAATGTAGGCAAAACAGACTCTACTGTGAATGTTAGGACTTCTAGCGAACTGGCATCTATGGGGCTTACTAACACCAATAGGTTAGGGACCTCAACACTGTAAACGCCCCAGCTTCAAGTAAATGCCGTACGTACTCGTAGACTATTGTGATTAGCTCGGTTTGACTTGGGTTGTGGTTTCTTCTGTTCTGGCGTTGTAATCTCGTTGAGTAACTTCGTGGAAGTTCTGCATTATTTGGCTCGTCTCTCTTGTTGAACAGTGACAAGATTGGCGTGACTGAAATTGCCAATGTGTGTGAAGCAAGCCCAAAATAAGTGTGCGCGAAGATAGCAGACAACACGTCCGAGAAACGCACCGCAGAAGGCAAACGCGACAACTCACTTGCATGGTAAATTCACCGTGCTTAATTGATTGGCTACTTGCACACTATTGGTTAACGGCAAGATTTACTTTTTTCTCATTGGTGCAGAGTTAATTGAATCGAATTTAATTTAAGCAATATGTCGGCGAATTTTTTTGTGTCGTTACATTACGAATTGAATTTAAAATTTTACAATTGTGACATAAATTATTCGCATAAATATATTTTGTTTAAATAGTTTGTAATTTAACGTATAATTTAGGAGCCTTATTTGAAATATTGTTGTCCTACGATACGGTTTACATGTTTTATATCCGATGTAAGTCAAAAGAGATTGAATGGAAAATTTTTTAGTTTTTAAATATTGTTCTAACGGTAAGAATTTTTCTTGTTAATTTATTCTTGCTTTTATGTATGTCGTATAGTCATTTTGATTGAGTGTTGAAGTCAATTACTCTCCATGTACTATTTGTATAAATATTTATTTTTATATGGATAGTTATTGACCCTCCATGATGGACTTAATATATTATATTGTAGAGGCTCCATAACTATTAGTAATTGAGAACCCCATAGATGCCAATTCGTTTTCAGTCTTAATATACTCATTTGAATATGATAAGCTAGAGTTCTCGTTTACATCTATTACGTTCATACCTGCTATATCTTGAGCTAACTTGCTAGTGTTCTCAAACTTAAGATTAGCTTCCATGCTGATCGAACTTAAATATTAATTTGATAACTTAGTGTTAGGCAACGGACTGTGTACTTCTTACGTAGCAAAACATTCGATCAAATAATCTGGAAAGAAATAACATGCGAAAAACAGAATTATTATATAACCCGTTCCAGAACGTCCCCAATATGTACGATTCAAAAGACAAAATGATTGCAGATGTATATTGTGAAAATCTATTAATTATAATCGAAAATTTGAGAAAGAAAAAAAAATGCAGCTTGGTAAGGAAAGCCAGGCCAGTCAAGTACAGATTAAATTTCCAGTCAAGTTCAATGTATGCGAGACTACAAGAAGTGAGAGCCGCATATCTAACTTTGATTTCCACATATATATTTAATGCGGTTTGATCCTCGCTAGCCAGTTTGCCGTCGTACTCTGATGATGATCATGGAAGGTCGAAACGCGTCAGTGCGTGCGACTGACGGTAGTTTTGGTATGTTGTTCGACGACTGGTTAAATACAATGGAATTGTTGTTTACTTCAAGCTCGCAAATTTGATTTAATTTTTTAACCATAATATATATGTTGTTAGAATAAACTGACCATTGAATCAGTTAGCAAAGGTAGTTCATCCAATAGACCGGTTTTGTCCTTATTTGGAATTCTTTAACTACTGATCAGAATTTGACGTGTAGAGGACTCGAACCGGGCATATTCGTTTCGGAGTCTGACTGTATCCACTGTGCCATCCGTGTCACATATTAAGCGCAATTTGAAATCATGCATAAACTTGTTTTCGGTTAGTCTTTCCTTAAGCTGGAACCTATTTGGCATCTTTTAAGGCCTTTTGTTTTAACTAGCTAGCCCAAAACTGTCATTATATATATAATAGGCAACATGCCACTTGACGAAGTTACTTTATTCCGAAGTCTTATGGGAGGACTTTGATTATAAATATGTTCTCAATATAAAATGAAAATATCATCAGGGAGTAAAGGCAGTTCATCCAGTAGACCGATTTCGTCCATATTATCCGGAATTCACCGCGGACAGGTCTGGAGCCGGAACGCATTCGCTTCGCCGTCTGTGATTTTATCCACTGCGCCAGCCGTGCCGCTTACTAGACTCAACTTGAAGTCATATGAAAAATTCTATTGTTGGTTAGAGTTTTCTTCCTGTGGTACCTAGTTTTAATCTCGTAGGACCTACCGTTCTAACGAATCACCGCCGATCTGGTACTATGCCAAGGATACCATGCCAATTGTGGATTTTATATTGCTATGAAGTCTATTCGCAGAATTTTGATGATACATTTGCCGTCAGTATAATCTAAACGGCGCATCTAGTAGGAAAATAAGTTCGTCCAGGAGACAGGTTTTGCCCTTACTGTGAACTCTTCGAGTACATCCGGAAATTTCCGCGAACAGACTCGTATCGGAGCACATGTTTTGGAATTTGCGACTCTGTCCGCTACGCCAACTGTGCGACATGCTACGTGTAATTTGTAATCATATAATGGCATATGTTTTTGGTGGGTTATATTACCTTATAACTGAAGTTGTAACTAGGCTTCCCCGCTCTGTCATTATATAACATATACCATGCCTTATGTGGAAGGCATTTTGGTGTGAAGTCTAATGTCATGATTTTGATTATATCTGTGTTGTGGGTATAAACTAAACACTTCATTGGGTAGCAAAGGCATTTAATCTACTAGAAGTATTTCGACCTTTTTTTGGGAACTTCAAGTACTGTCCAGATTTCGCCAGGAACGGGACTCGAATCAGCGCATATTTAATTTAGTGTATATGATTCAATACATTCTCTGTATATTTGTATGTTACATAAAAGCGAGCGCAGTGTATCATTTATTTGTTTTCAATGATCGAAAATCATAAGTTATACATTAGGCCGTTCTTCCTAGCACAACTGCAGATTTTCATATTTTTCCGATGAATTTTTCATCACTAAGTACATTAGAAATAAATACCATCTGGCTCAGAATCTGCAATTGATTTTTAACAGTTTTTGTTAAAAATTAGCGAGATATTTTTCGTTGTAACTTTAATAAAACTTCAGTTTCTGTGTAGGGAATGTTTCCTGTCGGGTTGGATTTCCTAATTTTATTTATTTATTTATTTATTATTTATTACAGGAAAATACATTTTCTGTTGTTTATTTTGTAACGTATATATAACACTTATTAAAAAAATGCCATAATCATTGAACTTATGTAATTATTCCTTACAATAAATTATAATCAAGCGAAAATTTAGAATTTAAAAAACAATGCTTTTTATTCAATTATCTATAGAGTCAATGCCTCGAGAACGTTTCTCTTACAATGCAACCGAATTTTAATTACACGAATGTCAAAAATATTTAGCAAAATCTGTTTATTCTAAGTTTAATGTTGCTATTATCTTGGATTAGAAATTTTAAGTTAGTTATGATTGAAGTATATGTGACAAAATATGAAAATTTCTATCTTGATTGAATTTTCATTTAGCTATTTACAGTTGTACAATATATAGCACTCGTAGGTCGGTTAAATCTGGAATCCTGCCTCTTTTCAGGTGCAACGATTATTGGCCTTGATTAATGGGTTCTCACTTGTCCCTTCATTTTTGAGTTCATCATCAGCTGCTTGTCTGAAAATGACGTTGGAGCAAGATTTTCCACTCTTTTGTTCCGATATTTCGAGACCTTATTTCCAGCCTCATCTTCAGGGTTGACACAATACGCCCAGGGAAAACCAACTTGTGGCAAATGTCATTCACGAGACAGATCAATTTATTTTTATTTTAATTCCTAAAGTATTTTTTATTGTCTGCTCTAATATCCGGTCTTCATGCCTAATCTCCAATACTCAATTGTATGCGCAAACTTATCCATGTCACCCCTCCCTGCACACAACAACGTATATGCACATATGTGTACTCAACTAAAATGACATTTCTAGAATAACTATAAGCAAACCTTATGGATTAACATACATGCCTCTCCATCATGTCTCTATTTTTAATTGTTGTTCTGGTCGCGTATAAGTATCAACAAAATTTTTCATTTCAATATTGCAGTAATCCTCAAATACTCCAGTTTACAAAATCCCATCCTGTTTGCAATAGGTTAAATAGAGAGAGAGAGAGATTTAAAAATGGTTAAAGAATATAGTATTATTCTATCGTTTGGACAAGACCGACTAATGAGCCTACACTAACGAATCGTATCTCAACCAAAAACACATTTATATTCATTTCCTGTATAAATGTATTTTTCCATTTAAATATCTGTGTCCAAACAATATCCATATCTATGTATATATATATATATATATATATATATATATATATCATATATATAATAAATTAGCAATATTTGTATTTTTATTAAATTATTTTAATTTATTTATTTATATTTATATATATCCACATTTTATAAAATATCCATTTATATATACGTCCACACGCTATATCTTATGCATATATAGATAAGCATATAAGCAACCATGTGGGTTCTTCCCACATCAGTTATAAATATCTATAAATCCATTATATATATATATATATATATAAGTGTATACACCATATATAATATGAATATCATACAAGCAACACTGTGAGTCTCTCAACGGATAAATTATATCAATCAAAAGGCATTTGTTAATATTTAAATATCTATTTTATGTCTATTTATATATATATATATATATATATATATATATATATA
>JAQBSW010009245.1:0-29867 GCA_029291075.1 Eudiplozoon nipponicum | reverse complement strand
CGCGGATCGCGCGCGGTTCTGTATTTTTAAAAAAAACACTATTAATTACAAATAAAATTGCAGTTCAAGAAATATCGATTAAAACTGCTTGAAACTAACAGAGATTGTTTCTAAAATCACAGTTAAGAGAAATATTGTATAAGAACATATTTAGATTATTTGACCTTAAGAACACTGTGTCGAACATCGTTGGTTTGTAACACGGAGCCGCGTGTTACAATAGATCCGAATATCTTTAGATTACTTAGGTATTATTTATATAATAAAAGAATGATTATTCAAGTAAATAATTTGAAATTAATATCGTTAAATGTTACGAGTGGAGTTTTACACCGATCATCTTAGGTCTAATTTTGTATTAAAATATATTTCTACATTTCCAGAATAATTTCATTAATGGTCGAGTTTGCTAATTTCGGGTGATTTAAAAATCATCTTCACGCCGACTTCTGGACTTGGACAAGCACGTTGTTTCATCTCGTCGGTTAGTCTTCTGTCACACCATTCTTCCTGTTGCTGCACATCTAGTCATGCGTAATCGATCATCTATTAATAGGAGCTCTACGTGTGCCAGCCACCACTGTGGTGCCGCAGATTTCCAAAAAACAATTCTGAGCCTTCGAACAGTAACTCACATAACCGGCTTTGACAACACTACATATTTCGGTGCATTCACAAAAAAGGAAAACCAGCTAACCAACAGGAAAACAGAGCAAGTGTCTCGAAGAACTGTTAGACAGTATCGTCATTGCAACATTCATAAACTTTCACGGTATTTGCCGGTGAACTCTATTCTGGCCCTGCTATTGACTACCCACAGCAGCTATTCTCATTGAATCCGTCTTTTGTCCTTCTTGTAACGTCGCAAGGCACTTACTTTCAGCCGAGCATTTACTCCCCCATGAAGATTGTTAATGTATCTATGGGTTTTCATTATATGATTCCACTTTGACAAAATATTCGTCGTGGTTAAATGACCTCTTGTAAATCTACGTTAAAATTTATCAAAGTATACGGATAAAATTGAGTCTAGTTGTTCTTATATTAAATAATCATCTACCTTCAAAAAATAAGTTATCATAGATATTTAATTGTGATCATGTGCTGAATTTGGCCTATGGACTTTGCCCAATGGAATTAATATTATCGATAAAATATGCGACGAAATAATACCATCCATAACAATTATTTTTTGTAGGCCAAGTGGACTAATAAATTCCAAAGGTAAATGAAGAAAATTATCTATT
Source organism: Eudiplozoon nipponicum (assembly GCA_029291075.1). Lineage (NCBI taxonomy): Eukaryota > Metazoa > Platyhelminthes > Monogenea > Mazocraeidea > Diplozoidae > Eudiplozoon > Eudiplozoon nipponicum. Next base: position 28,620 of record JAQBSW010009245.1, on the reverse strand, counting down.
GATATTCATAAATGTACTTTTTTATTTCTAATTTACTTTTCATCATTTGCTTACATAACATTTTAAGCTCGAATTCTGTTCTTTACTCGCAATTGGACAACAAATCTTGTAAAGCTGACGTATGCTCTAAATTTATGACATTACGGATCAAATTACCAAATAGAATTATCCACTGGTAACACCAGCTTTTCAATAGCTGTATATTTACATATGTAATTCAAAAGTCTATAGCCCAATTGAGGATATATATATATACGTGTACACACTATATGTAACCTGTATATCTAAATAAATTATATAAGCAACCATATATTTGTATTTGTCCATCAATAATTTGTATATACGCATAAACGTAATTAATATATATTATATATATATATATATATATATATATATATATATACATTCTAATACTTCAGTGTATTCCGTTAATCAATGTTTGACACACTCTAATGCATCCTGCACCGTGATGTTAGTATACATGGATACCACATCCAGGATTGCCTGTTTATCATTATCTAATAATTTATATTTACTAACAATATCAGTAAAGTGATAAGTGTTCTGTAATGTAACCACTTGAAAATAGGTGTATTTTCTTATTATATGGCATAAAAATTTGGACATACCTTAAGTCGGAGAATTTTCAACTTTCACAATTTACATAACAGAATTATCTTGTTTATGGATCTTTACTAAAACATAAACCCTGGGGGAAGCGTGTTTATTTGTATCAATGATTTTCCAAGCACTGAATCTAATTCCCTAGTCCCAATTATTTATTTAATTAAAGTTTTAAATTCACCTTGTAACTTATCAGTTTGATCCTTATTTATTTTATCCAGAACTTCTTTATTAATTAATTGCACATACAACTTATCATTATAATCCCACTGATTCGTTAACACTGTAACTCAAAATTTAACAGCTTTATGGCATATTACCCTTTTAGATTGTAACACGCGGCTCCGCGTTACAACCCAACGATGTTCAATTTTGACAAATATGGTACTCTTTAAGGTCAAATAATCTAACTCTGTTTTTACACAATATTTCTTTTAACTGTGATTTTAGAAACAATCTCTGTTAGTTTCAAGCAGTTTTTAATTGAGATTTATTGAACTGCAATTTTAATTGTAATTAATAGGGTTTTGTTTATTAAATATAGACACCTGCGCGCAATACGCAGGGAACATGCGTTGGATTATAGTGCCATAGTGGAATTACTTTCTTCGTTGGATTATTCGCAGTTTATACAAGTGATTTATTGTTCGTATCTAATTTACGTACCCGAATTTCAGAGTACAATGGATTATTATAATTAAATGTGTTAAAACCATAGCAAACAGTGGATTAATTATTTGTAAAGTTTTTTCATTGAATTTTTACACGATTTTAATCTATTTATCATCAGTGACAACCTTTACCAGTGGCTTTATTTATATCATGATGTATTTTCAATCGGTTACATCTATTCATCACAACGCAGACATTTGTGAAAGAATAATTGCTTGTGTATAAGACATTCAACTTTGTAAAAAGTATTTCGTTCTTTTGCCGTCTAGAGCACCGACAATTTTGTTTAACTGTGACTTGTGTTTAAGACATTCAACTTTGTTAACAGTGTTTCGTTTTGCTGCCGTCTAGAGCACGGACAATTTTGTTTAACTGTGACTTGTGTATAAGACATTTAAATCGTGTTAACAGTATTTCGTTTTGTTGCCGTCTAGAGCACGGTCAATTTGGACTAACTAGGAATTTTCCATGTATCATTGTTTACAATACATATGTAATCATTCGAATTAGCCTTCTCACATCACTCATCGGGAAAACGTCGGGGATTGATCATAAGCACGGATTTCAACAGCCGCTACCAATCCTATGTAGGGAGATAGCAACACAGCAAAACACCCTTACAAGATAATAAATTCAATCTCTATCTATTCAATTCATAATTCGGCTTACATTTACCGTCTCTATGTTATAACTCTAAATTGGCAACATCCAATTCAAATTTAGTTTTACCTTTTACTTAGTGGAATTGCATGCTTTTATCTGACTCAGTACTAATTTCATTCTTAGTTATGTAATCAATAGCAACGGTCGTATTCAGTCCCAAGTTAAGTATTCGATGTCATTATCTTTGAGATTCACAGTCGATAAATTTATTACACGTTTAGACACATTAAATTCATTGGGAATATTTCTCGACGGCCAATATATTCCAAGGTTGGCTTGTTCCATCTCATACCTCTGTCTAACCATTTGAATTTCTTTATTCCTGGACTTATCAGTGAAATCTTCAATGTATTTAAGGTCCATTGTATGTAATATCAAGAGCAATACCGATTTTAGTCTAGTTTTTTTCTAAAATTAGTTCATGTTTTCTTTTTTCTTCATTTTTACCAATTTATCAACATCAGAAAGTTTGACTGTAAAGAGTGATAGATTCTTCATCAAAAATAGGAAAATTTAAGGTATAATTCGAATTTAACTTTATGCAAAAAATGTGAACCATGACTAGCAATTGATTGTATGTGTTGTTGATTAACATGATGATATAATGCATAACATTTCAATTTTAATAATACAAAACTTGGAGATAGTATCTCAAGAAATTAGGCTGCTGATAACAATTAACATTGTCTTTTATTCAACCATGAGAAAGTATTATCATAATCAAAATTAATAATATCAGCAGGATTGTAGACTTTTTCTAGTTCAGTAGATAAAAATTTAAAAGACATTTTAGATGGAGGCGTTTCTCTAAGCCCATTTGGCAATTGATTGTAAATTTTGTAAATTTTTGAAAAAGAGAATAACTTGCTCGCAACATTCCCCACCAAAGAAGGAGATATTGCCAACTTCATGACTCTTACTTATTGGTTCATATAGGCACCAGTCCACTGGTTCAAATGGAAAACTTTTATGCAAAAGCACATTCTTCGAAACCTTAAAGGTAGCAGTGATATAAACTGTAATATAGTGGCGTATATAGTGCAGAAGATAGGACTAATTTGTTTCACAACTTTTCTTTGTACAGCTTCCATCTTATTGGACAAACCCTTTTCAATGGATTCCAACTAGCGGCAACATATTCGAGTATCGGTATAATCCATATTATAAAATTTTTAAATTTTATTTCATTCGATAATATATTTCTATTTATTAGTGTCCATCTGTTCTTGGCACTTCCTACTATCCTATCAATATGTCTCTCAGCAGAAGCTGTACATAGAATAGTAATGACTAAATATTTAATTTCATGCATAAGTTTAATCTCAAAAACATCATTAATCACAGCATCATGAAAAACAGAATTAAATTCTGTTCTGTTACCTATTTTTAAAGCTCTCGTCTTTTTAATGTTTATTCTCAGCCCTAGTGTAATCAAATATATACTTAAATCATACAAATCTAGTGTCACATTATTTTTGGAGAATTCGACATTTTTAGATCAATTAGAAAGAATATTTTTAAATCATCAGCGAATTTGCAAACTCGACCGTTAAGGATCTTAGTTTCCAAATGTGCAAATATAATTTTAAATAAAATTGGCCCCAAACTTGATCCCTGTGGAATTCTACTTGTCACTCTTTTCGATTTTGATAGGCAAAAACTTGAATCCTTTAAATTTCCAGGTGCACCATTTTTTAATCTTTAAAGATGGGCTCTCAATCGTCCCTACATTTTGAAGCCCTCCATCAGTTGCGTGTCTAAAAATGACGTTGAAACCAAATTTATCTATTTTTTTCCAAATTTTCCGCTTGTTGGTTCTTTTGGTCAGCTAAGGAATGATACTGGCATCCGCTTGGTAAATTCTCCGAACGATACAGGGATTTCTACAATTATAGAGATAATTTTGTTGAATATTGCACCAATGTTTTTGAGAATATCGGCTGAACGTTTGAGGCAATCCCGATTGTCGTTTATACTGATTTAAACGGTTTGATTCGCGGTTCATTAGCATTTGTTGTGTTTATGGTGTATCTTTCAAGAATTTTATCCAAATATGAAATTTTTCTCACTAAACTGGATAGCCTATGTTATCATATGTGGGACTGGCGGATGGATACTGTGCTAACATTCATGTTAATTATGTTTAAAAGTAACTTAAAGGACAAAAAATGCATAAATAGACTTAAATATATAGAAAATAACTTTAAATTAATCGTGCCCAGTACATATTATATGCTGAAAACGAAGCCCCTACCAAAATCTTTATCCACTGTTTGGATAGTAATTGAACGCAGAATATGGTACAAAAGCACAAAGGTGAATACAATTTTGACCAATTAAACCAAAAAATGCTTTGAATCAGAAATATTTATAAAATGTGCCAAAGATAAAGGAGGTTGGAAAAGACGGTCCACTTATATAAATCTGCATTTTAGATATTCTATCGTCGTAACAGTAGCACTGCTCTCCGATCCCGCCGCAAACGCAAATTTATAACGCATCAGCTAAATCGAAGTGCCCTGCAATATTAATGAGAAGACCAATAAGGAAACAGATTAAGCAGTTATTTTGGATGGCCCACAACAGGGCCTGGAAAATATTCACCGGCAGATGCTGTGAGAGTTTATGTGTGTTTGCAGCGTGTGGATGTCCAGAAGTCCATCTAGACGCATGCACCGCTTTTCTGTCTGTTAACGAGGGATCCTCTGAGTAGATGCATCTGAATAAGTAGAATTGCCAAAGCAGGGAATGTTAGGTGCTGTTCGTAGGCCTAGACTTGTCTTGTTGAAGATTTACGGCAAAACATAGAAATCCGATTAATAGATGATCGATAAACTATGAGTATTTTTAGACACGACTACAGTAACTACCTTTCTCGGAATTTGCTGGAGAACGCAATACCAAAAGTAATAAGGGCCCCCCTACAGTACACAATCTCAGCGATATTGACTCCTAACTAATTTTTTAACGTTGTGCGGCATTTACTTGAAGCCGGGGCCTTTGAAAAATTGGCGACCACGCCAGGATACTGAGAACAGTACTGTTTATTTCTTATTGGCAAATCAAAAAACTTTTGGTATAAATACAATAGACTGTGTATATTTTTTATTTTTTGGGAGTACAGTGAATTGACATTAGCATATACCACGTTTTACACTGTGTGTTAATCTTTCTAAAGTCGAGGTCTTGTAAGCAATTTATTTTGTCGGAAATTTTTTTGAGGAAAGGTGTTCTATTCAAAAATTTTTTCCTTCGTACAAAACTGTACAATTTGGTGATCTCCTGTGCCAAACAGGAATGTGTATGCAGACTATTTTTTGATTTTGTGAAAGAACCTAATTGACTGTACGAAAGTGCAGAGCTGTGACTTGTTATTTTGTAAAAGAACTAATTTCATCTGTTTTCTGTGCTCATTCAAAACCGATTCAAATGCGGAAGGCTCTGCTTCAACTGTGGAAGCCGATTGTGGGTAAGCGTTACGTTTAAAGTCTTTTTATACATTTCATCTTGCTTATAAATTTAAGCTTTTAAGATCCCGTAAGATTGTTAGAATGTCAGGTTCAATTTTAGATAGCGAACTATTCTTTATGCGCGTAAAACCCTCTTTCTCCCCGTTTCCAGATTATGACAGTCATCAAAAACTGTCAAGGTTTTCCACTAAACTACCTTCACAATTGCAGCGACGGATTTATCTGAGGCTTGTGGCCTTTAGTAAAATACCCAATCCCATTTTGGGCCTCCAAATGAAGTAGAATCTTTGCTGGGTCCCACTGAAACTGAGCAGATAATAAATAAATATGCAAAGTTAGACATGCCAAACCTTGGCCCCATTGAGATTTTAAGGGGATTGTAGAAACGTTGGTATAATACCAATATTTCTGATCATGAGACTAAGGTTGTTTTTATTAAAAATCTTTCACAGTCACTAAAATTGTACGCCAAACAGCTCCACAAAACTCTCTATATAGATGACTTATCTGAGAGATGCGCGTTAGAATTTAGGGTTTTGCAAACCTGAGTTAGATTGGTCAACCTTTTGTCCTTCCCCGCAGGATGATATGATCTCCTCGCCCGAGAGGACAATAGCGAACACGGCTTAGGTTCTAGAAGGATTGGCCATAGGGAAATCTGAACTAAATCAGGTGAACTCTTGACCCAATTTAACACCCAAAACACAAAATAACAGTAGGCGGCGATCTTGATCCCCGCAATATTTTAACAGATATGCCCCAAAGAACTTGTGCTATAATCACCAGAAGTTTGCTATTTGTATCTAGTCTGTCTCTGCCGTTCGGAAGACTTTCCAAATGAATTCCAATTTCCACAGCAGACTGGAAAGACCACAGAAAACAGGCGCAGTGGAGCATCTAGATCGTGAAACGTATGGCGCAGAAAGTAGAAGACTGTACTTTCTGCGTATCAACGGCATCAATGGCGCCACAAGGAAGCAATTATTTACAATCTGATATTCCTATTGAATCTTTTCGTTTACGCCGAATATGCCACATAGACAGCCAAACTGACATTGTCAGTCGCAATCACCAACCTATTTGTTTGTATGACCCGGTCAAACAGCCCAACGCACTTCTGCATCTTCTCAATTTCAGAATTGGCGCAGAATTCATCGTAGACACAGGTGCAGCAGTCTCAGTTTTCAAGGGTGATTCAATGACTGAGATATCACTAGGCGTTCTACTTGCAACAGCTACAGGGAACCCATACCTACATATGTCTGTCGGTGTCCCACTATCAACAAAGGTTTACGGCGTGAATTTACTCACAACTTCATTGTCGCCAAGGTCTCACACAATATAATAGGCCTTCATTTTCTTTTGAAATTTCGGCTCATTGTTGATCTTGCCAATTAATAGATCATCGAACACTTCACCGGAATTGAGCAAAGTTTTTGGACACGTGACTCCGAGCATTTGGAGTTACATGTCATTTAGCCAACCTCAGCAGAGATATCAGCAGCTCTTCGAGAACACAAGTCGCATTTCGATCTCATTAATTCAGAGCTACGAGTCTTCAGCACGATTAACCATATCGTCACAAAAGAAAAACCCATTGCATTCAAGAAGCAACCGCTGGCTCCTGCTAAACTGAAAGCTGCCCAAGAGGAATTTTCAAGGTTGTTGGAAGAGGAAATCGTCAGACTATCGAAAAGTTCATGGGCGTCACCACTGCACTTAGTTTCCAAATCAAATGGATTGTACAGAGCTTGCGAAGATTACCGCAAGTTAAATTTAGTAACAAAATCTGTTTCATATCCTATTCCCAATATCTACACCTTACTTGAAAGACTTAACGGCAGCAAATCCTTCTCAGTGATTGACTTCAGGCAAGACTACAACAAAATCCCATTAGCGCCAGAAGATATTTAAAAGATTGCGGTCATCACTCCATTTGGTCTTTTCGAATGTCTTTACATGCGTTTTGGACTTATGTGTGTTACACAGACATTTCAAAGATTCATGGACAACATACTTTGCGACAAAGCCGCTGACTTTATGTCATATCTCGATGACAAAATGGTATTCAGTCCAGACTTAGAATCTCATGCCAAGCATCTACGAAATTTCCACTCACGCTTATCCAACGACGGAATCAAGATCAACTGAGACAAGATGCAGATTGTAAATAAATCCGTTGACATCCTAGAGCATCGTATCACGTTACAATTTATTCAATATTTGTCATCAAATGCGAATTCAGTCAGGAATATCAAGTCGCCAAAGAAGGTTTGCGCGTTGCAAAATATTTTGGGAGTACTAAACTACTATCGCAAGTACCTTCCCGGCCTTTCAAGACAACTTTATCCTTTGTGTAGGCACCTGTGGATTCGAAAAGGACTTAGCAAGAATTCCATCATTAATTTGTCATCTGAAGACGAGGAATTACTCCGAATCGCCACCAACTCATTAGCAAATGCTAAAATGCTAACGAATCCAGATTTTCAACCACCATTTTTCATCACGACAGATGCTGCTGAATTCGCTATTGGAGCCATGTTGGAAAAAGAGATCGATGGAGTTGAGAAGCCTATCAGTTTTTACTCGCGTAATCTCCAACCAGCAGAAACGAGATACGATAATTTCGGTCGAGAACTCCTCGCTATCCACGACGCAGTGCGTCATTTTATCAGCAACATTGACAGCAGCAGATTTGTTGCTTTCACAGATCATGCACCATTAGTTAGCGCACTTCGAAACGCGACTTCAACTGTGGTCAAGTACCCTGTCAGAGTAAAAAGACAGCTTCCACATTTAAGCGAATGGCAATTTGACATCTTTCATGTCAAGGGCGAACAAAATTTCATTTCAGATGCACTTTCCAGGCCAGAAGTCTCGCTCTAACCACCTTCGACGTCGCCATTCACTGTCAAATCCGTGACACTCAGTGAACCTGCAAAAACACCATCCCTCCTGCGAACGGAACAGCGCGGTGACAGTCACATTCAAAGATCAGTAGCACGTCACTCCACCATGTTCATATGACGTCTCTGGGAAGGCTTACCTATTGTTTACTTCTCGGATACACAGACAAACAAACCATTTCTGCCAACCATCTTTCAGAGAAACGTCTTCGACTCAGTTCACTCAATTTTTCACCCGCAAAGCAAGGCGACTGTCCAAATTATTATATTATTATTATATTACTTAGCGCAGTTCGAAACGCAACTTCAACTATCGCCAAATATCTTGTCAGAGTAAAAAGACAGCTTTCACATTTAAGCGAATGGCACTCAGAGAACCTGCATAAATGCCATCCCTCCTGCAAACAGAACAGCGCGGTGACACTCCCATTCAAAGATCAGTAGCACGTCACTACACCATGTTCATATGCCGACTCTGGGAAGGCTTACCTATTGTTTAATTTTTGGATACACAGCCCAACAAGCCAGTTCTGCCGATCAGCTTTCAGAGAAACGTCTTCGACTTAATTGACTCAATTTCTCACCCGCGAAGCAAGGCGACTGTCCGACTTATAATAGATCGTTTCTGAGGTCACAGGCTAAGGAAAAACGCTAAACGATGGGTCTCCGAGTGTGCCATTTGACAGAAAAATAAAATCACTTGGCATATTCGACCTAAATTGTAACAGTTCTGAACTATTACTCGCCTAGCCATCGTCCACATTGAAATAGTTCATCTGACAAAAGTTTAAGGTCTCAGCCACCTTCGAATTATGATTAACAGATTTACACGATAGCCTGAGGCATTACAGCAAAAATAATTCATTATCATGCAAAGCGCTACACCAAAATCAGTAAGAATAGACAGGTTGAAACCGTTTATCGAACCGCCTTATCCTGAAAGAATTCAACTTTCTACACACATCTCAGGCTCTAACTGCCTACAATCTCAACCTGGCAATAGCTTGCTTTGCATAAGGCGTAACTGATGATATTTATTAACATTAATGTTTCGTTATTCTACGTATCAATTTTTAACTTTACGCGCACCACTTGCGCCCTATGTCAGGCAACGAGACCAATGAATCCACATGATTCATTTTATTCTCACACTCACTTGTCTCACGTGGTATAACCAGCTGTTCTTGGCCAACAATTGTGTAGCCTTTTTGAACAGTTCTTTGGTATTTTGCCATCTCTGCGGCAATGTTCGAGTACATTTTTTGTCATTATTTTTGGATATTTATGTATATATTTTTACGTTGTAACGTATGGCTCACACCTGAGCTCACACTGCATATTTTGTTATGACCAGCTAATTAGAGCTAACGCTTTTGTGTAGCAACACTAAGTAGTTATCTGCTTCATATCATGGTACAGGCCACTTTCCATGCATATCTCAACTTCAGCACCGTGAGCAATCTACGAATATCATGACAACAACATCGAGCAGAGTCTAGCTCCTTTGGTCGTATTCAAACAAATTGAAGGCGATCCAGCCTGCCCTGGTTTTCAACTTAATTCTGGCATTTTCAGTGACAATCTACCTTGAAATCCTTACATTGCTTTATTTTGCCTCATGCGGTATGACCGGCCACTACAGATAACAATTTGTGTAGCAATTCCTAGTGGTTATTCGGCATCATATCATTGTTGGAGCAAACAACAAGCATACTTCAGCCTATCATTTATGGTACATTTATATAGCTATGGGCAGTATAATAAACAGTTGCTTAACTTGATTTGAACTCTACCATGCATTTTTTTATCAAGCATCGCCGAGAGGAATGATTTTATTTATTTCAGAGAGGAAAGTGATGTAACGGCTCACGAACAATTCGCCGACATATTGCGTAAATGAAATTTAAATTCAACTTACGCGGCACCAATTATAAACAAGCAAAATTTGCCGTTAACCAATGGCGTGCGAGCTATTGTTATCAGGCTATTTAAGCACGGTGAATTTACCATGCGAGTCAGTTGTCACGTTTGCCATCAGCTGTGCTCTACGTGTGCCTTCTCTCTGCTGTCGTCACCAACACAGATTTTTGGACTTGCTTCACACACATTGGCAAATTCATTCACGCCAATCTTATTGCTGTACAACTAGTAAGACGGAGCTATATCTACTTATTCGACTTCCAAGTGAGCCAGTTACTGCACATCTTCAACGAGATTACTCAGCAAATCCCTCGCCACTGATGTCAACGCCACAACAGAAGGAACAACAACCAAATCAACCAGAGCTGGTCTCAAGTGTCAAGGAGTATTTCTAGACACGGCTACACTAACTAACTTTATCGGCATTCGCCGGAGAACGAAATACAGGCCTTAATAAGGGCCCCCAACAGTACACAATCTCAGCCATCCTGGCTCCTAACAGACACTGTAACGTCGAACCGCATTTACTTGAACCTGGGGCGTTTTACAAAATGTTGAATTAATTTGACAAAATGTCGGTCAATTATTTTGAGTCGTCAAATTATAACCTGTCCATAACTAACATTTGCAATTCCTTCAGTAGTTAGCATAACTACATAGACAAGAACATTCAATGTCGCTGGTCCTAAATAGAGCCTAGTATAATTTCACCGTTTAATGCTGTAAGAATTTGTATTTTTTAGGAGTGAGTAGATGTCCAGAAGTCCTTCTAGACACTAGCTCTTCGTGTCCTATTCATTGGTTAGTGATCTTTCGAGCAGATGCACATGAACAAGTAGAATTGGTGGAGCAGGAAAGGTTAGTTGCTGTTCAAAGGCCTTGATTGGACTTGTTGAAGGTTTATGTCATACGCAGAAAGGCGAATAATGGACAATCAGTTACATATGAATAGATGCACAGATAAAAGAAGATTAGTGTGACTGAAGACTATCCGAACAAGTGACACAGCTTGGTAAACTCAAGCAAACCAGTCGACATTGATATTCAGCTCACGAAGAAATTGACAGCAATCATACGTAGCGAGCAGAGTAGAATGAGTTTTGCGTGGTTATTGCATCGTGCTTATATAAATGCAAAGTCGCGCGCAATTTGTCAAAGGCAATGTTGCGCGTTTGAAAAAGGTTCAGCGTATTGAAATTTGAATTTATTTTTGGCAATATGTCAGCAAATAAATCCTTAGCCGTTACATCAATTTCCTCTCTGATAAAATGGAAAAGAATAAAGAAGAAGGTATCTTTGGCGAAGCTTGATTAGTAATTTAGGGCATTGTTAGAACCCAGTTAAGAAACTGGTTATTTTTCTGACCATAGGTAACCAAAAATTTATAGTAATGTACTTGTTAATTGATTCAATAGTGAGATGATGCCAAAATAACTAATAGTATTTTATCTCCAGATTTTTAGGTTTAGTGTAGTAATGAATCATGTGGATCCATAGAGTTATCATCAAGTGAAATAGGGCGCAATAGTGCGCAAAAAATTAACGTTTGCTAGGTAGAATAACGATAAATGAATGTAAAATAAATTATCAGTTACACATTAGGCGAAGCAATCTATTTTGGGATGAGAATTCAGGAATGTAGTGACTGAACCGCATGTAGAATGTTATATGTCGTCGAAATCAGGCGGTTCAATAAAAGGTTTCAAACTGTCTATGCTTAACGATATAGGTGTCCCACCTTGCATGATGATGAAATATTTCGACTGTCTGAATAAAACCGGGTAAGGACCGTGATACATTGGTTGTAATGCTGAAACAACAGCCTCGTTACGAACGAGTACACTCTTGCAGCTGTAGAGCTGCGGGTGCACGACGACTGAACGAGGAATATGTCTCGGCAGCTGTTGAGACATGTTAACGAAATGAAGTTGAAGGCGAGAAGCTTCGACTTGTAGGTCATCCTTTGTGGGCAGTAGACGTGGGAGCTGACTAGACAGGCGGAGGTCCATACCATATAAAAGATGTGACGAAGACGTTTATATAGATTCATGTATACAGGGACGCATAGCAAGTTAAACTAAAGGTAAATGATCGGCCCAGTTTCCATTAATGGAAAAAGATCCTAAAGCTGCCTTGAGTTTCCTATGCATTCTCTCTACCATACCGTTAGATTGGAGATGGTAGGCAGTCATCTGGCGTAAAACGAATCCCATTACCCTCAAGGTAGTTTTGAAGCGATCAGATGAGAAGTAATTTATTCTATCAGTATTGATCGTGTTGGAAAAACCATAATGTGCTATCTATGCTGGGATAAAACCATTAGTGACTTCGTTTGCAGAAATGGTGCCAAGAGGTAAAGCGGCAGGACATCGGATAAATCTATCAGTCATAATTTAAAGATAACTAAAACCTTGAACCAATGTCAAATAAACTATTTCGATGTGGACGATAGCTAGGCGTGAACTATTTGGGAAACTATCCAACTTACAATGAGTGCCTGAGTATATGACCTCAGAAACTATCTGTAAGACGTTGGACTCTTATTCTGCTCCCAGTCTGACAAATAGGTTGAATGGAATCGAATACTATTCTCTATAATATGGTTGGCAAAACTGTTTAGTTAGGCCGTGTACCTGTGAAGTAAACAATGGGCAAACGTTTCCAGAGTCAGCATATGAATTTGGTGAGGTGACGAGCTACTGCTCTTTGAATATGAGTGTCAACGTGCTGCTCTGTTTGCAAAGGGGATGATTTTTATGCAGGTTTGCTGAGAATTACGGAGTTGACTGAGGAATGATCTATTGATTAGCAAGATCAGCATCGAGCCGATATTTCTACAGGAAATCGAGGCCTATTTTGTTGTGTAAGACCTTGGCGTGAATGAATTTCTGGGAAAATTCACGTCGTAAACTTATGTTGACAGTGAGATGCCGGCAACCATAAGTAGGAATTGTCTCCCCTAGAGTTGTTGCGTGTAAATCGTCTAAATACATCTCGGCCATGGAATGACCCTTGAGAAATTAAACTGTTGCACTGTGCCCACGATGTATTCTTCTTCAGTTCTGAAATCTAGAAGATGCAGAAGTTCATTGGGTTATGTGGCCGGGTCATGTAGGCGAGTGAAACTATAAACACAATATCTGCTTCCTCCAGATAAACACAATTTGTGGTACAGTAAGTGAGGAAAACGACGAAAGACATTTACTAAGAAATATTCACAAACATGGTGAAGAAAAAGATGGTTCTCTGTGCTACCGTAGATTTTAATGTGAACCCCTCAAATTTATAATGTTGCAAAGAGATTTCTTATATCAAAACAGCAATTTTTCAGTATCCTGGCGCGTTCGCGAATTTGCAAACGCCCCGGCTGCAAGAAAGTGCCGTTCGATGTTACAATATGAAGACAAAATAGTAGACAATTAGAGACAGCCACAGTGTGTGGCATTGCATTCTCTGGCAAATGTCGAGTAAGTTAGGTAGTGTTGCAATGTCTAGAAGTACCAATAGACACTTGCCGAGTGCTCCGGCTGGTTGGATGGTTTACATTCTTGTTGATGTACTGGAGTATGTAGTGTACCCCTACTACATATCAATGGTGGCTATCATTACTACCCGAGCACCCAATCAGTCTGTTCCTTTTCAGATGGTTAATATTAGAAGGCCGAAGAAATGTTTCATGTATATATTCCACACAATGTAGCACATAAATATAATTCACTGTTAATCCGAATTGAAGGAGTTGGTTGGCAATAATACAGATTTTTTAATGTAAAATTATATCTTAAACACTATTCACAGTTAGTCAAAATTGAATATATGTTTGTCAGCTGTAAAAATAGTTTTTATGCAAAAATATGATTTAAATACCGTTCACAATTAAACTAAATTGTCCGTCTTCTAGACGGCAAAAATTAAAATGATTTAAGTTTATAATAGAAAATTGTTTTATGCTCAATCAGTTATTTGCGTACAAAGGTCTGAATTGCACTACATTTATGCCATCGATTTAAAACAAATGATATATGGAAAAAGTCATCGTTAAAGGTTATCACTATAAAAAGAATGTAAATCGTTTAAGGACTTCAATGACACAACTCACAAGTGTTAAGTTCACCGCTTGTAACGATTCTATCTCAGTTCATGATATTAATACATTGTTCTCTGAAGTTCGGATAGTCCAAATTTGCCAAATAAGCGAAGTAAGTTCACTATGAAACAATAGTCCACCGCGTGATCCTCTCGGATCGCGCGCGGATCTGTCTATTTTATAAAAACACTATTAATTACACATAAAATTGGAGTTCAAGAAATATCGATTAAAACTGCTTGAGACTAAAAGAGATTGTTCCTAAAATCACAGCTAAGAGAAATATTGTTTAAGGACAGAGTTAGAATATTTGACCTTAAAGAGCACAGCGTTTGTAAAAATTGACCTTCGTTGGGTTGTAACACGGAGCCGCGTGTTACAGTAGAGTTGTTGAAACCGAAGAGTTGAGTTGCTGCTCGAGTGCTCAGAGTTGTTTTGTTGAAGATATGCGGCAACACCCTAGTTGCTGGCATACGTAGAAACCTGATAAATAGATAATCGATTACATATGGCTATTTTTGCAGAAACAAGAAGATTGGCATGACTGAAGTCTAAGCGACGAGATGCCAAAACGTGGTAAACGCAAGTCTAGAAGTCAGCGTAACTAGACAGTCAAGTAGACCGAGCAACAGCAATTACCCATAACGCACAGAGCAGAAGTGCCAAGTGTATTGCATGGTAAATGCACCGTGCTTATGTACATGTGCAGGCGCAAGGTCGCACACTATTGGTCAACGGCATGTTTCACTTGTTTTAATTGGTACTGCGTAATAAAATTTGAAATTCACTTTGTTATTATTTAGGCGAATTAATAGAGCCTTTACAATACAATTATTAAATTACAATCTGCTTCTTTAATTTCGTACAAATATTTGCGCGCGATATGAACCACGGTTAAATTATTGGTGAGTTGGTTAATATTTTAAACACAAATGACTTCTTACGAGCACGGAACTATCTAGTATATTTTGGAATTGTTTTAATAACTTTATACGCTGTATTCTTGGAGTGAAGATAATACATAAACACGTTCAATTTTATTGTTGCAAAAAAATTACTATTTTGTCTCGCACCTACCGATACATGATCATACTTTTGGCTTATGTACTTTATTTTTCCATGTGGCACAATATGGATTTTTTCTCAAAATAATTTTAAATAATTTATTAAAGATGCGTTTTAAAACTAAATTTAATTATATTAACATTTATTTTATTTGATGCCCATAGTCATATTAACTAAAGCTTTACTGAATACGATCTTCTTATGTGACTACATACTTGTAATAATTAATCAAAAAACATTAATTACAGCTTATTCACTTGCCGAAAACCTCTAAGTAGTATATCTATTTATAAGACGGTCAGGTTTTTTATTAAGATGTGTGAATGGGAAATTTAAGAATTATATAAAAGCGTTGTGATACATATAAGAACAGTTTTATTATTGTGGAATAGAATAGAACTGGAAGAATTTCATTGAAAGCTAAACCTATAACATTACGAAAATTAAAGACTACTAATTTTTCACTGTTTCAGCTCCATTAGTTAATGTAGACTAAAGCCAGTCACGATTCTGTAAAACTACTGATTCGATTACAGCGGTTACTGTTTATAATGTCAGATATGATAAGTTAACGATGAATCTATATTAAATACCAATATTTTGAGATAAAGAAGTCATTTATCCTGTTTAGTAAAAAAACTGCCAAACGTGTATTATTTTTCGATCGGTCCATAAATAAAATGGCAAAATTGGAATGTACAGAAGTTAACACTTAATTAAATGGTAGCGGGATCCGTTCGCCAAAGCAACCATATATTATGCCAAACTACGAAAATCTGAAACTGAACACGATCTAACAAGGAAATTTTGAATTTTTCTTAAACAAACAGTGCTCTAAAATATTTCTAAATATTTTTTGCACAAAATATTTGTTTTAGCTAACTTGCAGTAAATTAAATGTGTAGTTGAATTGATTTATTTTTTCGAAGGAAATATTTCAACATGAATACGTATATATTAAGATCGTTTGCAATGTTGCTCTGTAGCATTATCTTCGTTTTCTTGGACTAGAATGAACTTGGTAAAATGAAAGATTTATTAGTCGCCATTGATTGTATTCTTCGTCGTCATCATTCCCAACAATGCAAAAGTCATTGTAAACTGATGTTTTGCTGCCCTATTCCATAAGCAAAATAAAATACAATGAATGTTCTTAAGTGATGGAAACGCGAAGTATAATATATGTACACACGTTATTAGAGAAATTTATGAGGGGGATATTGTTACTATGATAATATTTATCTAAATAACATAAGTGAGGCAGCGCTTTTGAAGGAGTCTCATTTGTCTGTCTAACGATGAGCACTTGTGGCCGATCAAAAAATACGTTTATATCAGCGTTGCTTTTTCGTTGTTGGTAACCTGTAGTCTATTTGCAAGCAATGGTGATTGAATGCATGTAACAGTCAAAGGTCTTGACTCTAAGGAACTAGGTTACACTAACCCATAACAAAACTGAACGTAAATATGCATTTCACGCATTGACTTTAGGGCAGAATAGGATATCCGTTTTTCTGCAAAAACGGCGAAGGTTGGAGTGGATTACTTTAGATTTCGCTGTTCTCCTTATCATCTTGTCGCTCATGTTTCCTGAGCTAGTAATACGGCTAGCAAGATATGTCTCAACTAAGCCTACATTTTCACGTTGAAGCAGCAAAGTTAAAATGAATGATGGGTCATAATGTAGAAGTGTATTAAATTCAGGGGATACGAATTTCATACCGATAGGCGAAGTAACAGCTAATCTATTAAAAATATATGGTGCAGAATTTCAATTGTCGAATAATAATAATACATTATGGTTTGCGTGTTCACGATTGAATAAGAACAATGATGAACACCTGGGGCTCATCATAGTTAATAAGCAGGTCCTATGTTATTTAAATCAATTTTGCGAGCTTGAAGTAAACACCAATCCGAATTTATTTAACAAATCGTAGAACAACAAAACTACCGCCAGTCGCAACGCAATGACGCGTTTCGACCTTCCATGATCATCATCAGAGTATGGCGGCAAACTGACAAGCGAGGATCAGATTTATATTGAAAGCAAAGTTAGATATGCGGCTCTCAACTCTAGTAGTCCTGCAAACATTGTACGTGACTGGAAATGTCGGCTGCACAATTTCTATGCAGTCACGAACATTAGCTGTTTTAGCTTTCGCCACACACATACATATATAGACAAAACAATTAAACAGTTATTGACTGCGCGTGTGGTGCTAACAAATATTTAAATATTGGCGGACTTTTTGGTTGCAAGAAATATTTCTGTCGTTATGTATGCCAGTTTTAATAAGATTTATTATGTTATTTCCATGTGCTTAGTTAAAATTATATTTTTATGGTTGCAAAAACCGTTCGTTTTTCACTTTCTCATCAAATATCTAAAACTGAAAATATATTTCTACATTTAATGAAAGGCAGAATACAAGAAATTAAAACGCAAAGGAGTGTGAATTTGAGGAAGGGCCTTTGATTGATTTTTATCATCTCCGGTTCAGACTCAATACTCAAACATGTTTTTTGGCTTTTATAAATCAGATTGCAGGTTGAATATCCACCTTGAAATGGAGAAATAGTTCTCGCCATATCATTAGTTTTGCGATTCATATTCGCGACTTCTCAAGTTAAATAGCGCAAGTTTTCTCGTAATGCCAAGATAGTTTCTCTATCTGCCCTGTCATGCTGCATCATGACTGAGTCTGCTGTTACAGTATGTACCTGTAGTTCCTGCTGTTTATACACACCGTCTAGTCCTCTGAATTTTTTGGCCAATCAACATTCATAGTCTCAAAAACTTCTAAAGTGGCTCTAAGTCTGGCTGGTAGTTCGGCTGTAAAAACAGAATTTACTACATCTCGAGATATGTTATATCCCAAAGATTTCACGCAAAGGCGTTCAAAAAATTCTGATGGAGTCTGACCCGCCATCTCCTCTAGGTGCAACAATTCGCATATTTGTGCCGATCTTTCCGGATGATATCTCTGTTGAATTGCAACCATTGGAAACTCGAAGGCATTGTGCAGTTCTTCAACAGTTTGGTTTCTAAAACTGTCCAAGGTGCGTCTGAAATTCTCTGGCAATGCCATACATGCAGCAGCAAATTTTTCCATATGGCTCACTATAAGTTAAGCTTTAAATAGCATTTTGGCATCTCCAAAACAACCTGAATGTTTTTCGGATTTATGCGGACGTAAACTGATATTTTTTGGACTGGTGCGTGCGCCATATTTTGTAGAGGCTTCAGTCTTATTAGCTGATTAGATAAACATAAACGCCAAGTCAGATTCAGTCTTAGCGTGTCTATAGGAGTCTGTTAATATTTGTTTCTCTTCCATATCTATCGACTTCATGCTTACAACTCCCTTTACTTAACTGTCAGTGTCCTCAAATTTAAGATTAGCCTCCATGTTAATCCTACCGAAATGTTTAATTAATTAATCAAGTAATAGGCGAAGGACTGTGTATTTCTTACGCAACACTACACCAGAATATTTAACCTGGAAAGAGATTAGACAGCAAAACAGAATTATTAAATTACCTTGAATGATGTTTTCATATGCGAACCTGGATTAATTGAAATTACCTGATCTGCGTTTTGACTAACGCAGCTTTCATTGTTCCAGTAGTTTTCCTTCGACAAAATATTTCGGCCTCATTTACCGTTAGCCTTCATCAGTTGCAATCCGCCTTACAAGTTTAAAACACGATAAAAACGGAAACTCGCTAATATAGGCTTAAGCTGTGACGATAAAAATTTGTAAAGCCGAACTGAGAGATTAAATGGAAAATGAATCTTGCTAGAGAAAATCACGCCAGGCAGACACAGAACACAGAAACTTAAATTACGCACAATTCAAAAGTATATATTCTCCAACAGATTTAAACAAAGAATGTTTTAGAAATCAATCAGCCACAGTGGTTTAAATTTATCAATAATTGTTACTTTAATTTTGTCGGAGGAAATATCTCCCTCTACATACACCATCTTCTCAGAAAAAGGCGTCTTTTAATAGATGTACTTCTTGTTCGTCGGCTGATTTTGAACTCTTCCTGAGCGATTTGTGCATATAGGTGCCTCTGTCATCGACGTCGTACCATGGTCCGAGTCGACATAAATGTTCCAAAAAGAACGACAATCCTGGATGCAAGCACACCATCTATAACTAATTGCTAAAAATAGATCATGTAGCAATTAGTTATAGATGGCGTGGTTGCATCTAAGATTGTCGTTCTTTATGGAACACGAATCGGACCATGCATTTATCCGTTGTAGATTTGCACTAAAATTTTCCGGGAAAATAATTAAGAATAAAACCCAAATTGATGTAGGCAAACTCGAACAACCGTCCATCCGACAAAACTATGAAAATATTCTAAAGGCTAATCTAACTGGTCTGAATAGCGAAAATCCGAATATACTTTGGTCCAAGATAAGTTCCACTATGCACAATGCAGGTACTACTTTATGTGGCATAGCAGGCCCCCGTAGAAATAATCATTGGCTCTCTGTAAAATCTATGGAGATACTCGAAATAAGGCGCCAAATTCCACCTGGCTCGACTCATAATAATACCCGTCGCAATATAAGACGCCAACTTAAGCGCAGTCTAAAAGGCGATCGCGAAAATTTTTGGAACAGAAAGGCTGAAGAAATGGAAGTAGCTTTCGCGTCAGGTAAAAGTCGCTGTTTGTTCCAACTTATACGCACAACAGGTCCGAGAAAGTTAAAAGTTAGTGAAACTATAAATGATAGTAACAACGAATTAATAACCGATAAAATATGTCGTCTTGACAGGTGGGCTAAACACTTTAGAGATCAATTTTCTTGGCCACCCGCGTCAGTTCCGATTCCCGAAAGCATGTCTGCATCAACAGTGTGGAATGTTAGTCCCGAAGAACCATCCGAGTTAGAAGTACGCGATGCAATTCTATCTCTTAAGCGCCGCAAAGCCGCCGGCCCCGATGATCTGCTTCCGGGATTGTTTAAGGATGGTGGCGATATAATTTCAGGAGCGTTGACAAAACTTTTTCATTCTATATGCAATAAGGAAACTGTACCACTTGACTGGAGTGAGTCGACCATCATTCTCGTCTTCAAAAGAGACAATCGTAATTCGTGCGATAACCATCGTGGTATAAGTTTGACTCCGGTTGTACCAAGGTTATTTGCTTCGATTATCCTACGTCGTCTTAGCGCTTCACGTGAATCACATATAAGAGAAGAACAGGCCGGATTCCGCGCAGGAAGAGGTTGTATATATAATATTTTTACGTTAAGGCAAATTCTCGAACAGAGACATTTATATCACCGTCCCACAATAGCCGTCTTTCTAGACTTCAAGGGTGCATTTAATTCGGTGGATCGCAATGCTTTATTCCATATCTTGTCGAAAAGTGGTGTGCCCACAAAATTTGTTAATATTATACGAGCTCTCTACACAAATACTTTGGTCGCGTTAAAGTCTACAACAAATTAGCACATAACTTTACAAACAGTAGTGGTGTTCGTCAAGATTGTCCACTTCCCCCAATTTTGTTTAATTTTGTAATCGATGCTACTATGAACACATTCAGGATGGTGGAGTTGAAGTTCTCCCGGGCGATACACTAGCCGATCTTGACTATTCCGACGATATCGTACTATTATTCGACAATCAGGGTGCTGCCCAGGCCACCTTAAATAGATTAACAGACGTTGTTCCGTCTTTCGGAATGAAATTCGCACCATCTATATGTGAGATACTGTTACAGGATCACCCACCACTCACTCAAACGTTGCGACTGCAGAATGAAGATCTAGACATAGTCGACAGGTTTAGATATCTTGGGAGCTCTATCAATAACGTAGGCAATATGTCAGACGAGGTGTTTTGCTTTTTCGCCTTGCCCGAATGCTAACTTGGCCATAATGGTGTTGTAGAGAGGTTTAGTTTGCCTCATTTCTGTATGTTATCCTGATAAATTTACTCATAGTAGCAAGGTATTCTTTCTCACTCTGTCTATCTCTCTCTCGCAAATCTCACTAATAATTTGTCTACATTCACTTATATACTTTTTTCACTCCTCATGGTTATAGGACAGTTAAACAGTCACGTTTGACTTCTGTGTGGCTGGACATGATGATGATGATGATGATGTTGCACCATGTTCATTTGTCACGTGTACTGCTAGTTCGTCTGACGTTGATGGAGCATGATGATTCTGAAGTATATATATTCTAAAGGATTTAAACAAAGAATGTTCTAGAAGTTAATCGAATATATTCTTTTTTAATAATATTAGTTTCAATCAGCCACAGTGAATTAATATTATTAATAATTGTTACTTTAATATTTAATTGAAAAGTTGTATTTATACAGGTTATGAGTATAAATAAAGTATTATTTGTCTGATATTCCATTCTTTATTGTAGGCTTCGTATTTGGCCTTGTCCAGACGTTGGCGTAATACTATATTCTATCAACAGTTTTATTAACCTCACTCTCTATAACCTATTGCAGACAATGCGATTAGGTAAAACGCGAATTGGGCATAACTGTAATATAATGGAAATGGAAATTTTGTTGATCCTTCTGCGCGTCCGGAATCGCAATTGAAAAATCGTGACATCACGGATGGGCGTGTATGTCAATCCATACCGTTTACCTATATTTATTCTATGACTATCAATTTAGAATTGAGTACATATATATGCGTGTAAAGGTTTGTGTGTGAGAGTGGCTTCGTGTATACATGTGAGTATAAGAGAATAGTTACTAAAGCCGAATATTTGGACAGACAAGAAAAATATTTTAGGATGTAAAATAATTATAAATTGATCTGTCTTGAATGATGATATCGCATTTGCCACAAATTGTTTTCTCTGTTAGTATTGTGTCAATCATGAAGATAGGACTGGAAATGAAGTACCGAAAATTCGGAAGAAATCAGAAAATCTATATCAAAAATCATTTCCTGACAATGTAAGGACAGCTTGAGATTCGCAGAAATAGTGAGAACCAATCAGTCAATTCCAAATGAATCCTTAAAGAAACTAGATGAACTATTAACGATAAAATGAGGAGAGCATGTAACTCAAGAGCTTTATCACTTATGTCTAAAGCGATTACATTTCCCAAATATTGTTGTGCGGTTTTCGCAAGTCTATACTACGGAGACATCGAAGAAATCTGAAAAGGCTTTCGTGTTTCGGAATTGACCAGTTAAAAAGAAGATTAAGTAGTGGTGCGGGTTTGATTGGTGGTTTGATTAAACTTAGTATTTTTTCACGAATGAGATTTCTGAAAATTTTTTCTAGCTCTATACAAAATGACTAAAAACGAATATTGAAGCAACTAGAAAGTGATATAAAACCATGAGTTTGAGGTGAAGTAATATAGACTGATTTTGATAGTTGTGTGCTTAACCTACCAAAAATACAAATCGATCAGCTAACAATGGAAGCACTATCCATAGATCGAAATTATGAAATTCATCCTCCAAATAAAAGCAAGATTGATTTTAAGACAGAATTTAAATCGTTTTTGATAAAGGCTTGACTTAGAAGCAACATGCACTGGGTATGGAAACTGGTTTTAGGACTACGTTACTTGCTCAGGTCTCATATTTTAAATTATTTAAATGCACAGAATAGTATGCGAGGATATCAGCAGAAGTGCAGTCATGAAAATACTGCAGTCCAGTAAAAGCATATGTGTTGTTATAATGTAAAAAGCAGACTGTTAAAACGATGGAAAACGCCTTGGCGTGTTATGCAAAAACTCATGCCCGGGGTGTTTATCAGATAAAACTGTTAAAGTTTATGTCGGTTTAAGCAATAAAGCTGTTGCACTGTAGCTCAGACCAGTGGGGTCATCTACATCAACAATATACGGACTAAAAAAAATAAAAAACTCTACTATGAGACCAATGTTATCAGTAGTTAATTCTCTGTCACATACATTAACTAAATGGTTAATAAACGTACTTGAACCGTTGTGTAAACTTCTTTATAATTTACCTGTTGTTTTTTCACTTAAAAGGTGATTTGATAGAAATATATTGAAGCGCAAATAAGTTTTACATTATTATCTTTTCTTTTTTTGACTAAAAAATTGTTTCCAGTTCCTTAATTTGAAACATTTTAGCGAATTTCTCTCGGGTCCCTTCGTCAGTGTACAGCTTATCACAAGTTGTAAAACAAACTAACGAAGAAAGTGTGAAATTTAATTTTGATCGTTTCGTTTATATTTATGCTCTAGCTATTCCATAACAGCTGACTGACATTTCATAATATAGGCGTGTATCAGGTATACGTTTGTATCTATAATTGCACAGCGTTCAGTTAAATATGACGAGAATAATTTCGTTACGTGTTCATTTTAGCTTTTTAACACAATTCCAGATATATATGTTAAAATATAATATTATTTTGTCTTTTATGTGACATTTTTGTTTTACAATGCTCCAATTGAAGAAACAGTTTCCGTTATAGTTCTGGCAGTAGAACAAAATAGTAGTCCAAAGTCATTTTCTACGCAAACTTATTTTGTGTGGCACGAATGTCCTACACCTTTGTTTTAAGGAAAACTTTCCTACACATCTTGATTATGTGAAAATGACTCCTCATCTCCAGTGTTATCGGATGTCTTTCTTGGCCATCGAACTAAACACTATAATATAGGCTTCATTTCAGAGCAGGAGAAAGACGATTGTCCGCGGAAAATTATGGACAGTATTGTGATGAGTTCCCAATAAGGACGAAACCTTTCTACTGGATGATTTGTATTTTCTACGTTATGCAATGCTTAGTTTATATTGAAAAATGTATGTATATAATGGGGCAGGTGTTAAGTCAAAATCGCAACTTTGATTTAATTAGTTGATTGTCTAACATTGTAATGTGTACTAATAAAGAAAGGTGTTAATGTTAAATTAAACAAAACAATTTATCACGAACCTATTATGCACTATATTTGTCTTATAGCAATATCGTGACCTTTCAATGTTAATTGTTTTTAGTTTGAGACTGTATCTTTATTTGTAGGCATTCGTATGCTAAATTAATTTTTAATAAGTTTACTTGACGAAATTTGGTAAACAAACTGCACTGTGTGGTATTTAATGGCTAAAACTAGTAAAAGTAAAATAATATGCTATCTAAAATTTACTTTTCAAATCAGAGTATACAAATTTGCATTCTTCCTGATTGTTAGTCATAAAAATTCACGGCCCCTAGCTCATAGTTCGGGCTATGGAAACGATTTTTTACGGTGCTAACATTACGCCTCCACTATGTAATGAAAAGCTTCGGGTTCAGGTTTGTTGCATTGTCAACTTTTAAATTTAAATAGGTGCTGATAGAAGAAGAGCAACTGTGCTAGTCTTGGAGGGCAAATTTCGGTTTCTGGCGCCTTGTATCAAATACATCTGGCAAATGTGGCTCGTTAGCTATTGCATACAGAAGATCTAATAGAAGGATAATTAAAAACAAGTTATCTCCATAAAAACTGTGCTGTCTGATGCTATTTTAGTTCTTAAATATACTGGAATACTACATTAATTAATTATCCCATGCTATATCGGCCGACGCGTGTTCGACAATCACTCGCTTTATTTTATGATGATTGGTAGCACTACCTCCTTTCGCACAACGAATAGGCGTCCTGGTCTTCTTTTAAGCCTAACATTTTTTAAACATTTCTCTTAATTACCGATGAAGCATAAGCTTATAAATGATTATGTATTTCCTTATATTGCTTCTATAACCCTCCTTTATTCTGAATTGGTGGGCTGCAAAAACATGATAAACATTTTGTTTGCTTCCAAGCGATCCAAATTACTCTGAGAATCACAATTTGTCTCATTTTATTCTAGCATGCCGGTAAACTATTATCTTTTCGTCTCAATGTGAGAGTGATTCGGCCATATACGATATTGCCTATCTGCTATCCAGTGTTGAAGAAGCATTGACTAGAGGTATAATTTTTCATTTCACTTATGCCAGGTCCGGCAAGAGAAACATTGTCCTAAGTTACATTATAATTTAAGTGCCTAAGGCGAACCGCATAAGCTAATGAAATAGTTAGTGTTCGACAAACTTACATTTAGCATCTGGGTTTGAGCGGCATTCCTAAATTCTAGTGATGAAATGATTTCAGATCCGTTCTTCGCCAAGAATGGGTGAGAATCAAGGCCGTAATATGACCGATACTAATAGAAGCTAGCTGTTAAAAAGTAATAAGACACTATTCTTGCTTTGCCAGCAGCATTGAATGCATCTTGTGAAACGAGCTAGCGACGTAACCCACTTTCATGAGATAGTTCCATATGAATATTCGCAGATCGACCACACTGCGTAGGATACATTAAATTGGCTAAACCCAAGTCCAAAATCGAAAAAAAATTCCGAGAAATTGTTTTGTTAAATTGCTTTTTCTACGCTATACACTTCTTAGTTTATACTGACAAATGTATGCACTTAATTGGTCACGGGTTTATATCAAATTCACATCCTTGATTATAGTAAATGTTGTCATCGCTCGTACAACAAATTGTCGTTTAATTGAATATAGATGAAGTTTGAACCAAATAAATTTCAGTATATAATTTTCCATGCACTGAATATAATAACAGATTGTTACATAACACTGGCGTTATTTTCTTAACTATGGTAGATAAATTTTGGTTGAAAACTATGGAAACCAGGCGAAGTTCCGTAACAAAACTCCCACTAACTAGGCTAAAAATTTCAATGGTAGAATGATAGTTTGAACACAAAGGCTTTAGACAGGTTAGTCTGTATCTTTATATATAAATTGGAAAGCAAAACAAGATAGAAATATTTGAACATAGAGAGAGTGTGGAAAATAGAAACCAATCAAATTGCGTGCGTCACATCCAGTTCAAGCTCAATGCTTGTACGTGCTTCTTCTGCTTACATAAATCCGGCTGCAATTTGTTTATCCATAAGGCTTCGTATGTGGCTAGCTCCCTTTTGTTTTTACATTTAGTAATTACTTTGAATGCTACGTCTGGAGAACATACGTGCGTTGTTTCGATGATGTGTTGCGCAATAGCAGACGTGTATTCACCATTTGATTTAAAACAGGCGTTCAAGTTGCAATGTTCTCTCATTCGAGTAATTAACCGTCTGGTCGATCGGCCTACGTAAGTTGATCGACAACTTGCGCATGTATATTGGTAAATGATATTTGATATCGACATTAACGGCTGTTTCTCTTTGATTGCTGGTAAAGGCAAGTGTGTTACCCTAAATAACACTCGTAGTTAATGCAGCCAAACTACGAGTGTTATTTAGGGTAACACACTTGCCTTTACCAGCAATCAAAGAGAAACAGCCGTTAATGTCGATATCAAATATTATTTACCAATATACATGCGCAAGTTGTCGATCAACTTACGTAGGCCGATCGACCAGACGGTTAATTACTCGAATGAGAGAACATTGCAACTTAAACGCCTGTTTTAAATCAAATGGTGAATACACGTCTGCTATTGCGCAACACATCATCGAAACATCGCACGTATGTTCTCCAGACGTAGCATTCAAAGTAATTACTAAATGCAAAAACAAAAGGGAGCTAGCCACATACGAAGCCTTATGGATAAACAAATTGTAGCCGGATTTATGTAAGCAGAAGAAGCACGTACAAGCATTGAGCTTGAACTGGATGTGACGCACGCAATTTGATTGGTTTCTGTTTTTCACACTCTCTTATGTTCACATATTTCTATCTTGTTTTGCTTTCCAATTTATATATAAAGATATGTTCATTAGTAGATATTTGAGAAGACAATGCGAAAGAAATATTTTTTTATATCTGATAAAATTTCTCTTTTGTTTTAGCATAAGGGTACAGTGAGTTTTAGTTAAAGCTCGCATTTCAAAAAGACCATCTATTGACGATCTATTATGCTGCCTAAAGTACTTTTTATTTGTCTTGTCCTAGTACATTGGTCTTCATGTATATTTTCTTATACTCACACGTGTGCACAAAATTATCCACCTCATCCTCCACGCACACAAAATCCTATAGAAACATATGTGTACTCTAATCTAAAGTGACATTTGTAGAATTACCATAAGCAAATCATATGGATTGAAATACACACCCATTCGTGATGTCTAGTATATTTCTAATTAATTAATTAAAAGTTATTCTATAAATGTCACTTTAGATTAGAGTACACATGTGTGTATAGGATGCTGTGTGCGAGAGAGATGAGATGGATAATTTCGTGTATACATTTGAGTATAAGAGAATAGGTATGAAGACCGGATATTAGGGCAGACAATAAAATATAAATTAGTAATTAAAATAAATATAAATAGATCTGTCTTGAATGAGGATACCACATTTGCCACAAGTTTTTTCCTGTGAGTATGGTGTCAACCCTGAAGATGGGACTAGAAACGAAGTCCCGAAAATTCGGAAAATCTGGTTCCAACGTCATTTTCAGATAAGCAGCTGATGGAAGGCTTCAAAATGAAGAGACAAGTGAGAACCCATCAATCAAGGCCAAAAATCGGTGCACCTGGAAATGTAAAGGATTCAAGATTTTGCCGACCTACAAGTGTTGTTAATTGTCCCGCACAAGAAAAGGGCGGCGAGTTTAAAAACAAGGACAGCACTTCGCGCAATTCATATCCACATTTGAGCATTTTCTCATTGCCTTCGTGTAAATCTTTAATAATTGAGATAAATTATTTCAACCACTTAATTGGAACATATTGAAACGACGTCGGCTTTTGGATATACCGATAGCAGCGAATATATTGTTTTATTCAGCTGACCACTTTTTAGCAATAAGTAGAAGGACATGTACAAGGATTTGGTTTTCCTTTTCAATTTTGGTCAAATTTGCCGTCAGATTTTACAAAAAGATAATATTAGATTAAAGATCAATTTGATATTGGAGTCATGCTCTTTAGCTGATGTTACTCTCATTGCACGTCTCATATAGAGGAGATCTCAATCTCTCGCTCATGGGGTCGCACAAGTTCCTTGATTGCTCAATAGCGAATATAGGTTGAGCCTCTTACTGTAACTATTCGAAGAATCAACGAATGCGTGTGAGAGTTCTGTGTGCTTTTGGTGACGTGAATCCTGTTCCACAATAAAGAAATTAGCTTCACTAGTTTTTATCTCTACACATCCTAGTGTCCGTGTGATTTCCTGAATCACAGTAACAAGCACAGCAAACG
>JAQBSW010009244.1:0-29869 GCA_029291075.1 Eudiplozoon nipponicum | reverse complement strand
GGACATTTGATGTTATTGCTGGTTTCGTAAAACAATATTGTAATTTTTGAAAAATATTGTAAAATTTTTTGAAAGTTCTTTTGTTCATATTGTCGAAGTTTTGGACTTGTCTTGTGGAAGGATATGAGAGAGTTTTGATCTGAGTTTCTGAATTGCATAAGCGGGACACTGCGTGGTTCCATCTCCGATTCTTTGTGAATAAAACTTTGTAATCCTCTCGTCGTTGTGTTTTTAATTATCAGCAAAAAGAAAACACAAATTTGCTTTGGGTATTTAAAGTGTATACTTGTTTTAAGGTCTCAATCATTCCAGTTCAGTAATTTGTGGACATCAGCGTATCCGGGTAAGCTTACTCAATTAATATAATATATAAATTACAAGTAATTTAATAATATCATGTCTGGTTTATTAAATACTGAGGATACAGAGCAGTTGGCTAGCGGACTTAAGGATTGTAGCTTAAGAGATAGTTCAGAGGAACTTAAGTGTTCCAAGATAGATGATCATTCCGCATATATGGATTTTCCGGGCCTGGCATCCAAGAGACCCCCTTATGGTAGTGATCTAAGGGCCTCTACAAAAAATGGCGACCGCGCCAGGATCCTTTATGCGGAAGATATGATGTAGATGATCGTTATTGCCACAATTCTATGGATAGCAATGTCAAGCTTAATATGTACAGACCAGACAACCATTCTGAATGGGTCGAAGAAGCAAAATTTTATTTTAAACTAAAACGGATGACCGACCCTATAGAAAGGTTTGCCTCGGCCTGGTGGTGCTTACCTGAGCCATTAAAAAAGAATCTGTTTAGACTCAGGAACTTTGTTACTGAGAACGAACCAGAAAATGCATTTGAGCTTCTAGTAGAAGAACTCCATGGACGATATCAACCCGAGAGGATTGAACGGATGACTGACTTATTACGTCAGGAAAAGATGGGAAATCTACTTCCATCTGAATTTTATGACAGACTTATTTCAAAATCCATCGGGCTTGATATATCTGAGGAAGTTAGAAATAGTTTTTATTTGTAGTAAAATTGCCTGCTAGACTAAGAGCCACCTTGGATGTATATGATACATTGGAACTAGAGTGGCCCAAGAAGCTCAAAGGGTTGGACAAAGTGTATCGTCAGATGGAACCTAAGGTGTATGCAGTAACCGCAGATTCACGCCTGGAGCAGCAACTCAGACATCTCTCAGAGAGACTCCTGACCATAGAGAATGAATTAAGTACACTCCGCAGGGATGTGGTTTGGATAAAAAGCAATAAGGAAAGTCCCAACAGAAGTAGGGTAAATTCTCGGAGTCAACGTTCAAATTCCGAGCATTGGAGTGGCAAATCGCAGACTGCGCTTGGATGTGCAAAGGCTAGAGGTGCGTCCTCGATCAAAAAGCCGAGTGGTGAGGGGACACCACTTGTATCAAATTCCCAAGAAACTCCATGAAATGTGGAGCCGGCTTATCCTCCAAAAGGAGTCAGCCGCAGTAAAGTAAAGTAAATCGCGTGAGGGTGTACAAGGACCACGCGAGTGGTGCATATCGCATCGCAAATACGCCGAGTTTGGAAAATGTCAGGAGGGGGGATGCACGTTTCCAAAGTTGGGCGGTCCCCGATGGAAAGGAAGTAGTCTTCCTGTAGCCTGGTCGAAGCTGCCGGAAAACTAATGAAGCCCCGCTAATAGGAGCCGTAGGGGGGGTTGCGCATGCAAGGCTCCAAGGTATGCATATTCGTGGCATACTAAAATCATCGAAGTTAGGTTCGAAAGCTTCGATGGAAGAGACACGCAGTAATACAGTCCGTAAATCTGTTAGATTTCGGCTGGCAGGTAATCTTAAAGAGGTTGCTGGTTATAGCAACAATAAGTTCGTTATAACTGATGAACTTAGTGGCCTAAAATTTTTAATAGACACGGGTGCAGAGGTGAGCATATTTCGATCTGATGTGGTGGAAATTGATAGCCCCACATTCGATTACCAACTATGGACTGCTAATGGAAGTCCAATTAAGGTTAAGGGAGTTAAAGAATTGTCAGTGACAGAAATCTCCATTTACGTGGAATTTTCTGGTCGCTGATATAAAGGATAACATCATTGGGATGGACTTTTTGATCCATTTTAATCTCGCTTTAGATCCCAAATCTAAGACCATTGGACAAAGCACTGGGATAGTGACTTATGCTGAGACTGGGACCTCAGTAGTTAGGTCAGTGAGACTACCCAGACCCGTTGTCGCCAATGACTTGGCGGGTGTCATCGAGAAACACCTGGCCGTGTTTCTGCCATTCAATGCTAAACGCAAGGGTTAAAAGACAGGCATGGAACACCAAATCGAGTTGGTGGAGCCACTACCTTGTTCGCCGAAGTCTCAACCGTTAGCACAACACAAGCAGCAGGTTGCTATTGAAGAATTTAAGTGGTTGAGAGAAGAAGCAATTTGTAGGCGTTCAAATTCAAACTTTGCATCTCCAATAGTGGTTGTTCCCAAACCTGAACCAGGTCAATGGAGGGTTTGTGGTAACTATCGTCTATTGAATTCGGTTACGAAAGGCGATTCGTATCCTCTACCGAACCAGAGTACTTTGCTCAGGGATATAATGGGGTATGAGGTATACACAACGTTAGATCTGCAGAAAGCGTACTATCAAGTACCTATGGAGGCAGAATCTATACCGCTCACAGCAGTGCGATTCCCTGGAGGAGGATCGCATGAATTCTTACGTATGCCTTTTGGGTTGAAGAATGCAAGTCAGACATTCCAGCGTCTGACAGAGGAAGTTCTTCAAGACTGTTCATTTGCTAGAGTGTATATAGATGACATCATTATATATAGTCAATCTAGGGAGGAACACCGGGAGCATTTGGACATCGTTTGTCTAAGCTGGAACATTATGGATTGGTAGTGAAACCAGAAAAGTGTAGGAATGGTTGCTCTACCGTAAAATATCTTGGACACACCATTTCCAAGGATGGAATCAAGCCTTTGGAAGACAAGGTACAAGCAATCAAGGATGTGCCAGAACCTAGAACTGTACGCCAATTGCGTAGATTTTTGGGAATGATTAGCTACTATCGTCGTTTCATACCAGGTTTAGCTGGAATTTTGGGGTCACTAACTCGACATTTAGTTCGTGAACGGAGCACGATCAAGAAGTCCTGGCCTATTAATTTTAGCCAAGACGACAAGGAAAAATTCCAGAGGCCAAAGATCTGTTAAGCCAAATAACTACATTAGCACCTGTGGATTAGACGAAGCTGTTTGAGCTGGTCAGAGATGCTTCTGATGTAGCTTTAGGAGCAGTTTTACATCAACAGGAAAATGGTATAGTCCAGCCGATTAGATTCTATGGTCGGAAACTCAAAGATCGCGAGAAGCGATATGATACGCTTGTAAAATAGGAAATAGCAGTTTATTCTGCAGTGTTGCATTTTGAGCACTACCTAGATGGACATCAGTTTATGATATTAACTGATCATAAACCGTTGTTGAGTATCCTTGGGAAAGCAAACAGGCTAAATTATTCTCGGCGGGTGAATTCACAAATAACCCGACTCGCAGAATTTGATTTTACCATTAGTCATATCTCAGGAAAAGATAATTTGGTGGCAGACATTCTCAGTAGACTAGACGTATCAGATGAAGATATGATTCGTTCAGAGTCACTCGTATGCTCTATTGTATCTTCTAATGATTTCGTCCAGCAATTGATGGAAGCACAAGGTCTTGATCCTTTAGTAGCTGTGTTGGAAAAGAATCCTGCATATACACGCAGGAAGATTGGAGATAAGTGGTTATTATGTGAAATCTCCAGGAGCCAACCTAGACCTTATGTACCGCTAGAATTAAGGTATAAGGTAATTCAGCAGCTACATGAATTCAGTCATCCTTCCATTAAGGCAACTATCAGGATGGTCACTGATAGATATGTATGGCCTAAAATGTCGAAAGACATAAGAGCCTGGGTAAGGACATGTGCCCGGTGTCAAACTTGTAAAGTTTGGCGTCATACCAAAACTGAAATTAAAACGATTGGTATACCAGCGGGTCGATTCATGCATGTTCATATTGATATAGTAGAAATGCCTGAGATTTCCGGCCAAAAGTATTTACTCACGATGGTCGATCGGTTCAGTCGTCAGTTTGAGGTAGCAATCCTGAAGGTCATGACAGCTCAAGAGGTCTTACTTATGTTCTTGCATAATTGGGTGTCGCGATATGGTGTACCGATAAGGGTAACTACTGATCGTGGTAGTCAGTTTATGTCTGAACTGTTTATCAGATCATTGAATACAATGGGGATAGAAGTAAGACACACATGTGCTTATAATCCCAGAGCAATGGGATGGTTGAGAGACTGCACAGGGAGCTGAAGGCTGCATTACGCTGCACCGGTGGATCCAGTTGGATACATGATTTGCCCATAGTTTTGTTGGCAATGCGAAACAGATACAGAGTTCAGTTAGGAACATCCATAGCAGAACTTGTTTATGGAGAGCCACTGAGGCTATCTGGAGATATTCTAATAGAAGCTCCAAGTTGTCTCGATTGGGCCTCTAGTTCAGTAGATTGGTTTGTTTCAGCATTGAGAGATAAAATGAGTCGTTTAGCTCCAACCAAAACTAGAAGTCCAAAATCCAAATGCTATGTATCTTCAGATTTAAAGCTGGCATCGCATGTATACATAACTAACGAAAACAGACAGAATTGTCTGACTCCATTCTATAAGGGGCCATATAAAGTCAATCATATGAACTGAGAAAAATGCATTTATAGAAGTAAATGGCACTGTAGAATGTGTAACACTGGATCGCTGTATTCCACAGTTTATTTGGACGGAGGAGGAGACTGAGGAACAGTATTCACCGAAGTATCCAGAAGTTGAGGCGAGATGTGACTCAGAAATTGGTGAGAAAAATGAAGAGTCGAATAAATATGGTAAAGAAGTAAAGATTAAAACCAAGACAACTGAGAATCAAGAACAATGCGATATGAATATGAAATCTGGTGAAGTACCAGCACAACTTGTTGAAACTCGGTCTGGAAGAGTCATCAAGAAACCGAAGAATGAAGACTACATCATGTATGGTTAATCATCTTAAACATGAGGGAGTATGTAGAGGTTAAATTAATTATCGGACCGAAATTAACCTCTCATATAAAAATAAATCAATTTTTATTTTTGGACATTTGATGTTATCGCTTGTTTCGTAAAACAAAATTGTAATTTTTGAAAAATATTGTAAAATTTTTTGGAAGTTCTTTTGTTCATATTGTCGATGTTTTGGACTTGTCTTGTGGAAGAAAATGAGAGAGTTTTTATCTGGAGATTCTGAACTACATAAGCGGGACACTGCGTGGTTCCATCTCCGATTCTTTGCGAATAAAACTTTGTAATCCTCTCGTCGTTTTGTTTTTAATTATCAGCGAAAAGAAACACAAATTTGCTTTGGGTATTTAAAGTGTATATTTGTTTAAAGGTCTCAATCATTCCAGCTCAGTAAATTTGTGGACATCAGCGTATCCGGGTAAGCTTACTTAATTAATATAATATATAAATTACAAGTAATTTAATAACATCATGTCTGGTTTATTAAATACTGAGGATACAGAGCAGTTGGCTAGCGGACTTAAGGATTGTAGCTTAAGTGATAGTTCAGAGGAACTTAAGTGTTCCAAGATAGATGATCATTCCGTATATATGGATTTTCCGGGCCTGGCATCCAAGAGACCCCTTTATGGTAGTGACCTAAGGGCCTCTACAAAAATGGCGACCGCGCCAGGATCCTTCATGCGGAAGGATATGATGTAGATGATCGTTTTTGCCGCAATTCTATGGATAGCCATGTTAAGCTCACCATGTACAGACCAGAAAACCATTCTGAATGGGTCGAAGAAGCAAAATTTTATTTTAAACTAAAACGGATGACCGACCCTATAGAAAGGTTTGTCTCGGCCTGGTGGTGCTTACCTGAGCCATTAAAAAAAATTATTTAGACTCAGGAATTTTGTTACTGAGAACGAATCCAGAAAGTGCATTTGCGCTTCTAGTAGAAGAACTCCATGGACGATTCCAACCCGAGAGGTTTGAACGGATGACTGACTTATTACGTCAGGAAAAGCTGGGAAATCTACTTCCATCTGAAATTTATGACAGACGTATTTCAAAATCCATCGGGCTTGATATATCTGAGGAAGTTATAAATAGTATATTTGTAGCAGAATTGCCTGCTAGACTAAGAGCCACCTTGGATGTATATGATACATTGGAATTAGAGTGGCCCAAGAAGCTCAAAGGGTTGGACAAAGTGTATCGTCAGATGGAACCTAAGGTGTATGCAGTAACCGCAGATTCACGCCTGGAGCAGCAATTCAGACATCTCTCAGAGAGACTCCTGACCATAGAGAATGAATCAAGTACCCTCCGCAGGAATGTGGGTTGGATAAAGAGCAATAAGGAAAGTTCCAACAGAAGTAGGATAAATTCTCGGAGTCAACGTTCAAATTCCAAGCATTGGAGAGGCGAATCGCGTGAGGGTGTACAAGGACCACGCGAGTGGTGCATATCGCATCGCAAATACGCCGAGTTTGGAAAATGTCAGGAGGGGGGATGCGCGTTTCCAAAGTTGGGTGGTCCTCGATGGAAAGGAAGTAGTCTTCCTCTAGCCTGGTCGAAACTGCCGGAAAACTAATGAAGCCCCCGCTAATAGGAGTCGTAGGGGGTTGTGCATGCAAGGCTCCAAGTTATGCATATTCGTGGCATACTATAATCACCGAAGTTAGGTTCGGAAGCTTCGATGGAAGAGACGCGCAGTAATACAGTTTGTAAATCTGTTAGATTTCGGATGGCAGGTAATCTTAAAGAGGTTGCTGGTTATAGCAACAATAAGTTCGTTATAACTGATGAACTTAGTGGTTTAAATTTCTTAATAGACACGGGTGCAGAGGTGAGCATAGTTCGATCTGATGTGGTGGAAATTGATAGCCCTACATTCGATTACCAACTATGGGCTGCTAATGTAAGTCCAATTGAGGTTAAGGGATTTAAAGAATTGTCAGTGACATTGGGGCAGAAATCTCCATTTACGTGGAATTTTCTGGTCGCTGATATAAAGGATAACATCATTAGGATGGACATTTTGATACATTTTAATCTCGCTTTAGATCCCAAATCTAGGACCATTGGACAAAGCACTGGGATAGTGACTTATGCTGAGACTGGGACCTCATTAGTTAGGTCAGTGAGACTACCCAGACCCGTCGTCGCCGATGACTTGGCGGATGTCATCGAGAAACACCTGGCCGTGTTTCTGCCATTTAATGCTAAACGCAAGGGTTTAAAGACAGGCATAGAACACCAAATCGAGTTGGTGGAGCCACTACCTTGTTCACCCAAGTCTCAACCGTTAGCACAACACAAGCAGCAGGTTGCTATTGAAGAATTTAAGCGGTTGAGAGAAGAAGGAATTTGTAGGCGTTCAAATTCCAACTTTGCATCTCCAATAGTGGTTGTTCCCAAACCTGAACCAGGTCAATGGAAGATTTGTGGTAACTATCGTCTATTGAATTCGGTAACGAAAGGCGACTCGTATCCTCTACCGAACCAGAGTACTTTGATCAGGGATATAACGTGGTATGAGGTATATACAACGTTAGATCTGCAGAAGGCATACTATCAAGTACCTATGGAGGCAGAATCTATACCGCTCACAGCAGTGCGATTCCCTGGAGGAGGATCGCATGAATTCTTATGTGTGCCTTTTGGGTTGAAGAATGCAAGTCAGACATTCCAGCGTCTGACAGAGGAAGTTCTTCAAGACTGTTCATTTTCTAGAGTGTATATAGATGACATCATTATATATAGTCAATCTAGGGAGGAACACCGGGAGCATTTGGACATCGTTTTCTCTAAGCTGGAACATTATGGATTGGTAGTGAAACCAGAAAAGAATAGGATTGGTTGCTCTACCGTAAAATAACTTTGACACACCATTTCCAAGGATGGAATCAAGCCCTTGGAAGACAAGGTACAAGCAATCAAAGATGTGCCAGAACCTAGAACTGTACGCCAGTTGCGTAGATTTTTGGGCATGATTAGCTACTATCGTCGGTTCATACCAGGTTTAGCTGGAATTTTGGGTTCGCTAACTCGACATTTAGTTCGTGAACGAAGCACAATCAAGAAGTCCTGGCCTATTAATTTTAGCCAAGACGACAAGGAAAATTCCAGATGGCCAAAGATCTGTTAAGCCAAATAACCACATTAGCACCTGTGGATTGGACTAAGCCGTTTGAGCTGGTCACAGATGCTTCTAATGTAGCCATAGGAGCAGTGTTACATCAACGGGAAAATGGTATAGTCAAGCCGATTGGATTCTATAGTCGGAAACTCCAAGATTGCGAGAAGCGATATGATACGCTTGGAAAGGAGTTACTAGCAGTTTATTCTGCGGTGTTGCATTTTTAGCACTACCTAGATGGACATCAGTTTATGATATTAACTGATCATAAACCGTTGTTGAGTATCCTTGGGAAAGCAAATAGGCTAAATTATTCTTGGCGGGTGAATTCACAAATAACCCGACTCGCAGAATTTGATTTTACCATTAGTCATATCTCAGGAAAAATATAATGTGGTGGCAGACACTCTCAGTAGACAAGACGTATCAGATGAAGATATGATTCATTCAGAGTCACTCGTATGCTCTATTGTATCTTCTAATGATTTTGTCCAGCAATTGATGGAAGCACAAGGTTCTGATCCTTTAGTAGCTGTGTTGGAAAAGAATCCTGTATATATACGCAGGAAGATTGGAGATAAGTGGTTATTATGTGAAATCTCCAGGAGCCAACCTAGACCTTATGTACCGCTAGAATTAAGGTATAAGGTAATTCAGCAGCTACATGAATTCAGTCATCCTTCCATTAAGGCAACTATCAGGATGGTCACTGATAGATATGTATAGCCTAAAATGTCGAAAGACATAAGAGCCTGGGTAAGGACATGTGCCCGATGTCAAACTTGTAAAATTTGGCGTCATACCAAAACTGAAATTAAAACGATTGGTATACCAGCGGGTCGATTTATGCATGTTCATATTGATATAGTAGAAATGCCTGAGATTTCCGGCCAAAAGTATTTACTCACGATGGTCGATCGGTTCAATCGTCAGTTTGAGGTAGCAATCCTGAAGGACATGACAGCTCAAGAGGTCTTACTTATGTTCTTGCATAATTGGGTGTCGCGATATGGTGTACCGGTAAGGGTAACTACTGATCGGCGTAGTCAGTTTATGTCTGAACTGTTTATCAGATCATTCAATACAATGGGGATAGAAGTAAAACACACATGTGCTTATAATCCCAGAGCCAATGGGATGGTTGAGAGACTGCACAGGGAGCAGAAGGCTGCATTACGCTGCACCGGGGGATCAAGTTGGATACATGATTTGCCCGTAGTTTTGTTGGCAATGCGAAACAGATACAGAGTTCAGTTAGGAACATCCATAGCAGAACTTGTTCATTGAGAGCCACTGAGGCTACCTGGAGATATTCTAATAGAAGCTCCAAGTTGTCTCGATTGGGCCTCTAGTTCAGTAGATTGGTTTGTTGGAACATTGAGAGATAAAATGAGTCGTTTAGCTCCAACCAAAACTAGAAGTCCAAAGTCGAAATGCTATGTATCTTCAGATTTAAAGCTGGCATCGCATGTATACGTAACTAACGAAAACAGACAGAATTGTCTGACTGCATTCTAAAATGGGCCATATAAAGTCAATCATATGAATGAGAAAAATGCATTTATAGAACTAAATGGCACTATAGAATGTGTGACACTGGATCGCTGTATTCCACAGTTTATTTGGACGGAGGAGGAGACTGAGGAACAGTATTCACCGAAGTACCGAGAAGTTGAGGCGAGATGTGACTCAGAAATTGGTGAGAAAAATGAAGAGTCGAATAAATATGGTAGAGAAGTAAAGATTAAAACCAAGACAACTGTGAATCAAGAACAATGCAATATGAATATGAAAACTGGTGAAGTACCAGCACAACTTGTTGAAACTCGGTCTGGAAGAGTCATCAAGAAACCGAAGAATGAAGACTACATCATGTATGGCTAATCATCTTAAACATGAGGGAGTATGTAGAGGTTAAATTAATTATCGGACGGAAATTAACCTCTCATATAAAAATAAATCAATTTTTATTTTTGGACATTTGATGTTATCGCTGGTTTCGTAAAACAATATTGTAATTTTTGAAAAATATTGTAAATTTTTTTGGAAGTTCTTTTGTTCATATTGTCGAAGTTTTGGACTTGTCTTGTGGAAGGAAAATGAGAGAGTTTTGATCTGAGTTGCTGAATTGCACAAGCGGGACACTGCGTGGTTCCATCTCCGATTCTTTGTGAATAAAACTTTGTAATCCTCTCGTCGATTGGTGTTTTTAATTATCAGCGAAAAGAACCACAAATTTGCTTTGGGTATTTAAAGTGCATACTTGTTTTAAAGTCTTAACCATTCCGGTTCAGTAGATCTGTGGATATCAGCGTATCCGGGTAAGCTTACTTAATTAATATAATATATAAATTGCAAGTAATTTAATAATATCATGTCTAGGTTTATTAAATACTGAGGATACAGAGCAGTTGGCTAGCGGACTTAAGGATTGTAGCTTAAGAGACAGTTGAGAGGAACTTAAATGTTCCAAGATAGATGATCATTCCGCATATATGGACTTTCCGGGCCTGGCATCCAAGAGACCCCCTTTATGGTAGTGACCCAAGGGCCTCTACACCCCTATACCTCTGGTGCAGTCAGTAAGCCTCATCAGATTCACAGATCGCTGGCCGTCCTATTAACTCACAGTAGAGTCAGATAGAGCTTGTAAGTGTGATTAACACGCGTGGTACTTAAGTTCAAGTCCGCGATGTCCTGCATTAAACTACTTGTGTCCTCAAATTATAATATCGGTATCCATGAACTATTCTATGGGACTCCCAACGGTACACTAAGACCGATACTTGACTTCGCGTCTATGGGGCAATCGGAATAGCGAATAAGGATGGAGCAACTACACTGTTGTCCCACTCAGCAAATAATCGGCAGATATGAGCTATACGTGCAACCACCGCTGAAATCACAATAGACGCTGATTCCGCAGGCTCGCTACGTATGCGACACTCTTTGTTTTATATTTCTAATCAAAATGGCTACTGATGGAGTAATGATATTTGAGCCTGATCGAAATGATCCGCTTATTACAAGACATCGTTGAAATGCAGCAGACCTCGCAATATTTACAATGCCAGCCATGGAGCAAGATACTCGAAAAACTCTACATAGCGCACAATTCAAAATCAAGTAGGTAAACAGGATCGAATGTGACTGGACAATCCAAAGTTAGTACCTGATTGCGTTTTGACTAACGCAGCTTTCGTTACAATCAGCTATGGTGGTTTAAATTTATCAGACAATGTTATTTTACATAAATTACAGTTAAATCACTAGTTTGTTGCGAAGAACTAATATATATGCAAGTATGTGTTAGGTTTCCTGCGAGCCTAGTAACAAATATAGTTCAGATGTGACCTAGCATTAGGATAAACGCAAAGTGTCAGCATGAACGGAGAGTATAATCTCATGCACATTCGTTTCGTGCTTACTGGCGACTAATCAGTAGGAGCCGGTATTACGCCCTTTAACCACTATATATTTGGTAGAAGAATGTGGAATAATAGGACGGTACACTTAATGTAAATGACGTAACAGATGGCCCCCACTTTCAGATGGGGGAGACCCATAATTCAGAAACACTCGTCATAAAAACATGCCATGAGTGATAAAACCAGAAGTCCGAAAGACTAATGCACATGTTAAATTACAATTCAAACCACTAGGTTGTACTCAAGATAGACAAGTTAATAACATTATGGCATACTGAATAGGCGCACGCCACGCATGTGCATTTGTATGTGTATGCATAACTAAACACTTCGTTAAATAATTATTGATACACATGTACGTACATCTAAATGAAACTGCAGTCAATAGACATTAATTTACCCTTTGCACGCGTCAGACAAATTATTACTTATAAATATTGTATTATTAGAATAATTCCAATGGGTAGGGTGGGGGTGTAAAACAGAAAATTAGGGTTGAAATCACTAAGAGTTTTAAAATCAAACGAATAGTTAGAGATAAAATTTTGAAAGACTATATTCATAATAATTGATTATTCATTACTTGAATAATAAGCCCACTAATTAGTCAATCTTAATCCGATGTTCTTAATCTTTTACTGGAGCTAGCTTCAGTTACCAATTCATGCAATCGCCTTTTCCTGCCATTAGCTAATGCGGTATTCCAAATCGGACCTAAAGATTTTTCAACAGCTGTTTCATTCATAATATTATCTCTAGATTTAATTTCTATAGATTCCCTAATCAATCTCGTCATCCTATTAAGACTACATATTGCTATGCGTTTGCATTCCTCCCAGTCGATAGTATGCCCAGTCTCCACTACATGACGAGCAAGATCTGATTTAGCAATATGTCCATACTTACACGCAGTTTTATGTTCACCTCTTCTTACTTTGATTGGACGCATGGTCTCACCAACATACTTGAGACTACAATCATTTCATGGGATCTCATACACTCCTGAAGTTTCTAAGGGTTCAATCTTTTCTTTTTGGTTAGGGAGTATAGTGCCTAGTGTAAGGGACTGTTTTAAAACGGTCCTTATATTGTATTTTAAAGCTATTGATTTCACTTTCCTACTTAATATAGTGTCTGGTAATACCATGACCTTCCGCTCTTCCTTATCCTTATCCGCTTTTGTGTATCTCACACTAGGATTAAATTTCTTCACCATGTCCCTCATTGTTGTATCTATTAAATGAGGAGGGTAACCATTAGTCTTAAATATATCGCGTAGTCTGTCTAATTCTAACTTCCTATGCTTTATATCTGTTAACTTGAGACTTGATTGGACTTGAAATTAAGAAGGATTCCTGAATAAGTATCCTTCCTATAAATATCTCTTCCCAATTTCAGACCATTTCTAATTAATTTGACATCTAAAAATGGTAATTCACCCGATGATTCCCTTTCTAAGGTAAATTGGAGTTCGCTCATTCGATTAGCTAAATTTAAGAAATTTACCAATTCATTATCACCATGGTGCCAGATCAGTAATATATCATCCAAGAAACGTAGATAAAATTTTGGTTTCAGTGGAGTCTTATCCAACAGATTATTTTCCAAATAATGCATAAAGATATTAGCTATTAGGACCGACATTTTTGTCCCATTGAAACACCTCGAATTTGTTTATAAAATACTTTCCGAAATTTAAATTAAGTTGAGGACATACAAATACACATCATCTGCATGGCGTATCCTATCGTCATTTTGCTTGCTTCTAATATTAAGGGGTGATCAACTAGGAAAGGACTAAAACAATACAGAGCCCCAGGTACCGGTATATTTGTGTACACATTTATCGACAATTTCAACTATATGATATGAATTAAGCAAGATATGTTCTACGAAGTAGGAATATTCTCTTATTCTATGACACAAAAACTCTGAAAATGTATATTTTGTGGAGTACTGTACATTCACTATAATTCCTAAAGGTTTACCCAGCTTATGCACATTAACCAAACCATAAACTGTGGGTGCAACTGTATCTCTTTGAATGAGAGTGTTACCATGCTGTCGAATCCAATTCCTCATTAGAAATCATATTATTGATTAATAAATTTACTTGCTCTTGTATCTTATCAGTAGAGTCTTTTGTTATTTTATTGTATACTTCAGAATTAATTAACTGTTCTATAATTTTATTGTTATAATCGGAATGATTCATCATAACTGTAGTTCCTCATTTATCTGCATTTAGACATATCACATTATTTGATACTAAATCCTTCCTCAGAAGTTTAAATACATATATAGGCTTAACTTTATCATCTTGGTGTGTTAAAACCATTTAGGGAACGTCTAATTCAAATTTCACCCTATCCTTATCCGAAAAATGTTGTTTTAGTTTGATAGCCTCAGTAAATAATTCATTTCTAACCGATATTTCATTAGGAATAGCCATGTTTAAACCACGATTAAGTAGTTCATCTTGATCTTCCTTAAGACTTAATGTTGATAGATTTAATATTCTATTTGTCCCGATTATATTATTACTTTCTTGGGGTCTATAAATTCCCAAGTCAGCTAATTTGTTATCTTGTTTAATTCTTAATTTTTTATTTCTCTATAGATACGTTTGCAGCCAGAGGTCTCGGTTTAGTTAAAGTGCATAAGCCGAGTAAACCTTTAAGAATAATAGTGCATGCACAACACTCCCCAACATATAAAATTTCAAAGCTTTTGTGGCATAGAATAAGAAAATATTCCTATTTCTTAGAACATACCTTGCTTAATTCATATCATTTGGTAGAAATAATTGATAAATGTGTACTAAATGAAAAGGATAGATTAGTAAGCTTAGATATAGTATCTATGTACACAAATGTACCGGTACCCCTTAATATTAGATGGAACCAGAATTTCGATAGGACACTTCATGGAAATGATGTTTATTTGTATGTCCTCCACTTACTTTAAAATTCGGAAGGAATTTTATTAACAAATTCGAGGCGTTCCAATGGGACAACCTTTGCCGGTCCCAATAGCTAATATCTTTATGCATTATTTGGAAAATAATCTGTTGGATAAGACTTCACGGAAACCAACATTGTATCTACGTTTCTTGAATGATATATTAATGTTCTGGAACCATGGTGATAATGAATTTGTAAATTTCTTAAATTTAGCTAATCGAATGAGCGAACTCCAATTTACCTTAGAAAGGGAATCTCCTCAGGTGAATTACCATTTTTGGGTGTAAAATCAATTAGAAATTGTCAGAAATTGGGAATAGATATTCATAAGAAGGATACTTATTCAGGAATCCTTCTTAATTTGATCAATACGGTGTCTCGGTCAGCATGATTGCTCTGCTTGGCTGGAACGTCTTCTCTCTAATTGCAGATGTTATTAATCATTTTCTCGTAACCATCTATCTTCCCCCGGACTGGCTTTGCTCGACGATCTCTCCTATCCCCAAAAATGGCACTTCCTCGATCTCATCATTTAAAGATCTCCGCCCCATTACTATCGTACCTTCTTTCACCAAAATCTTCGACCGGATCTTATACAACCTAATCTACCCTTTCATTAAGTCTCATGTTAACTTCCACCTCCTTGATGATCAACATGGATTTCTGAACGGCCGCTCATCTTCCACCAACTTAGTTAGTGTTCTCGATCACTGCTACTCTTCTTTCTCTAAAGGGCTTCAGTGCACCCTCCTCTTCCTAGATATATCCAAGGCTTTTGACTCGCTGTCATTTTCAGCAATCGAATCTGCCTTAATGAGAAGCGGTATCTGCGGCAACGTTCTCAATCTTATCAGTTATTATCTTCGAAACCGATATGCGACAGTAAAAGTTGGCAGTAGTCACTCGAGGCCAACCCATGTCCGATCCGGTGTTCCCCAGGGCTCCGTACTTGGTCCCATTCTCTTCAACCTTACACTCGCACACATACAGGTTGAAGACAATCTTTTCAAGCTGTTCAAATATGCGGATGACATGGTTATCGTATTCAGCAACCCCACAACATCCAACCC
This sequence comes from Eudiplozoon nipponicum, assembly GCA_029291075.1. Taxonomy (NCBI): domain Eukaryota; kingdom Metazoa; phylum Platyhelminthes; class Monogenea; order Mazocraeidea; family Diplozoidae; genus Eudiplozoon; species Eudiplozoon nipponicum. Next base: position 14,168 of record JAQBSW010009244.1, on the reverse strand, counting down.
TTCCTCACCCCTTATATCGGAGCTCCTATCTTCGCTCCACTTGCAACTCAGCAGAGTCGGTCTCAAACTAAATCCCACCAAAACTCGCTTAATGAGACTCTCGTCTGATCCATTCTGCTCTATCCTGGTTGCCAACTACCCCCTCGACATAGAAATAATAGATTCGGCCAAACATCTCGGCATCCATTTCTCTAAGTCCTTAGACTTCTCCCCACACCTTACACACACTACTTCCAAACTCTTCAAATGGGCCCGTCTGATCTGTTTTAAGACTAACAACCCCACTCTCCAACTCACATTATTCAAGGTCTACGTTCTGCCCCTCATTTCTTACGCCAGCGAATTCTACTGTCCTCTCACCCTCGCCTCCTCGTATACTATTGAACAAGTATCCTCCAGATTTCTTAAGCGAGTCTTCCCGAAATGCCAAAATTATAGGGAACGCCTACTTCTGGCTAACCTTCTTCCGCTTTGGTTCACACGTCACCTTCGAGTCATTTCTTTTATCCATAAGATCTCAATTTCCCTACCACTCTCCAACTTTGCCCACCCAAGTTACCACTACGCCACACGTTCTAGTAACTCTTCTATCCAAGCTAACCATACCCCCACCATATTTAAAAAAAGTATATCTCTTCTCCAAAGCCACTAATGTTTTGAACGCTCTTCCCACAGATATAGAGCTCCTATCCCAGCACGAATTCAAAAAGGCAGCCCATCAGTACTTCTTCAACAAACTTCTTTGCGATACCACCGATTAGAAACGAAACTGGTTCCTTCTCAATCCATAACATTTACTTCTCCCCAGGCTATCCTCTTTAACTTCTCTAATCTTCCACTTTACCTCCTTGGTCTTCATCCCTTCTTCTTGACTCACTGATACCTCTTCTCAACCCATTCGCGACCCCATCATATCCACGTAGTGGATACCTTACTATGTTTTCCTCATCCAATTCTTTTCTTTCTTGTTTCATCGGAGGACCGATAACCCAACAGGACATCGACTTTCCCTGGCCTTCCTTCAATCACAACTTTGTTCTACGGATGCCTGCGACCCGTGCAAGAAGCTCGTCTTCAATCCGACTGATTCCATCCATGTCCTGGCTATGCTCCATCAACTGAATCTCCACGACAATGGACTCCATCGACCGATGTCTGCCTACGATCCGCCATCTTTATTATCTTTATTTTCGAACTCACTTTTACCTAGAAGCTCTGACAATTCATGGACTTTCTCCAATTGATCTTGTCTAGTCAAATGGAATTTTGTTCTTATTTATTTTTCACCAGATTGAACTATCTTGACGTTTTGATAACATTTCCCTTCCCAAACCCCCCTGCCATCAAATACTTTGCTAGTCACAATTCCACTCACCTCCACATATCCTGCCCTTGATTTGTTATCTCAATGGTCAGGCCAGTTGGCCTTTGATGCCAAATGTATTATCATTTCAATTGTTGGGCTTGTGGTCTTTTTTGCCAAATAAATATATTATTATTATTATTATTATTACTATTAAAACAAGTTGTAGAAATTAATTTTTTGTGGAAATTTGAATTTAAAATATCATTATTATTCTTTTATACTACGTTATTTTACAGTATTTTTCACGAATTATTGGACCGCACATTTTGTATTTATACATAAAGCAAATTAAAGAACAAACAAAATCTAAGAAAATATGCAGAATTTATATGCAAGATCGGGGCATATATTGATAGCTATACATCTGCTTGAAACATTGAAAGCATAATCTGGTCAATTGTATGGTCCTAAAGAGCACTACTTTCAGTGTCATATGTTTCTTTGTGGAAAACTGGACTGTAGAGGCTCTTTGGTCACTACCATAAGAGAGCCACTGAGATGCCAGCCTCGGACAATCCGCATATGCGGTATGATCATCTAATTTGAAACAAATAAATCTCGCGGAATTATTATTTAAACTAGAATATGCTGTCGCTACCTGGAATCCATTAAAAAAGGGGTTGTCTAATAAGATAGAAGCTGTACAAAGAAAAGTTGTGAAACATATTAGTCCTATTTCTTGCACTATATACGCCTCTAGATAACAGTTTGCGTCATTGCAATCTCTGTGGTTTCGGAGGATGTGTTATTGTATAAAAGTTTTCCATCTGAACCAGTGGACGGGTGCCTATATGATTCCGATAAGAAAGAGTCATGAAATTGGAGCTAGATCTGGACATATGGCAATATCTCCTCCTTTTGTGGGGAATGTAGCGAGCAAGTTATTCTCTTTCTCGAAAATCTACAAAATTTATAACCAATTGCCGAAGGGGCATAGAGAAATGCCTCCATCTAAGATGTCTATTAAAACTTTATCTACTGAAGTTGAAAAAGTCTGCAATCCTGCTGATATCTTTTATTTTTTTGATTATGATAATACTTTCTCATGGTTGAATAAAAGACAAGGATAATTGTTATCGGAAACAGATTTTATTGAGATTTTTATTTCCAAGTTTTGTATTATTATAATTGAAATGTTATGCACTATATCTTCAAATTAGTTAACATTACATACAATCAATTGCTAGTCATGGTTCTCAATTTTTGCATAATGTTACACTCGAATTATACCTTAATTGTTCCTAATTTGATGATGTATATATTATTCTTTTCAGTCGAACTTTCTGATATTGATATATTGTATTGTACAACTAGTGAGATATACCTATCTACATGATATTAATTGCACAATTTTTGTGATGTGATAATTATTTTAATATATATTGTACAATTTCAAATTTTATTATTTGATGGAATATGTGTGGTTTGAATCCAAATAAAGATATTTTATATTCTATATTCTATATTCTATATTCTAAGTCCAACTACTAATTGCTCTCTATCCTCAATATTTACTAAATAATTTATTTCGCGCGCGGTTTAAAATGGCTCCGATTTTTTCGCATACTGATATTGAAAACATTGTTATGGACCTTCAGAACTCAATGAAGGTGTTGAAGGAAGAGAACAACTATTTAAAAAATGAAATGTCCAAATTGGAGAATGATGCTGTTGTGAATACGATGAAATTGGAACAAGCGGTGAAGAATAATGAAACATTAAGCGCGCATATTGTTGAACTGACTGAGGCACTACATACGAAGTTAAACAAATTACAGACAGATGTTCTGCCATGGATTGAACTGGCTGATATAACATTGGAAGGCGATACGTCAGTTAAAAACAAATCATCAGGTGAAGAAATACTGAATATATTAGCGAACGAAGTCTCAGCGTGGAACAGCAAACAATATCAGTTAGTTTTATTTAATCTTGATGAAAATGCCGACGTAAAAGACGTCGAGAAATTAAATGCTTTAATAAAAGAGAGACGCATGCCGATATTGCTAAATGCTATAGGGTGTGGAAACGGTCAGATAGTCCAAGGCCAATAGTTGTAAAACTATCAAAAAGGCCAACAAATATGCAGATAGAGTCTATCAATAAAAAGAAAAATGAGAATTCGAGTTTTCACACCATATTTATTGGACGGGACAAAACGTTTCTCCAACGGAAGTTGGCAAAAGCAAAAAAGTTAAAGAACAACCAGGTAAGTAAGCCGTCAACCTCTGATCAAGCTATTATAAGGAATCTATCGAGTGAGACTGCAACATCAAAAAACGATGTATCATTACTAAATGTTGTGGACAGCGGGGGGAGAAGAAGTATGGCCTCAAAACCCGGGAAACGAACAATAAAGAAGCCAACAAAGCTGAATCAGTAAAAGTTGATAATTGTTTAGATAAGTCGTATTCTACATTCACTTTATTTTATGCTAACTTTCGAAATGTTAGGAACAAAAACTTTTTGTTGTGTAATTTAATAATAAGTAACGATTTTGACTTTATAATATTATCTGAAACTTGGCTTAACAAGGATATTGAAAACCATGAATTTGATATTCCTCGCTATTCTTTATTCAGAAAAGACAGATCGCTGGATAAAAGAAGTGGAGGAGTACTCATTTATAGTAAATCTGTATTAAATGCAAACATTTTACATTCTAGTGAAGAAAATGCTATCATTGATTTTTTATCTATACAAATTGCTAATCTGATCTTAACCGTGGTTTACAGACCGCTGTATGCTACTTTATATGATGATCAAACATTTACCAATTCTTTTCAATCTATTTTTGACTGTCATGGCTATAATATAGTGGTAGGTGATTTTAGTAAGTTACATGACTGTGAAATAATCAATTTTTTTCTAATCATGATCTCAAACAGATTATAAATGAATCAACTAGAGGTTCGCAATGCTTAGATCATGTATATTTAGAATTCTCCAAAAATAATGTGACATTAGATTTGTATGATTTGAGTAGAAATTTGATTACACTAGGGCTGAGAATAAACAATAAAATGACGAGAGCTTTAAAAATAGGTAACAGAACAAACTTTCATTCTGTTTATTTTCATGATACTGTAATTAATGTTGTGTTTGAGATTAAACTTATGCAAGAAATAAAGGATTTAGGCATAAATATTCAATGTACAGCTTCTGCTGAAAGACATATTGAAAGTATAGTAGGCAGTGCCAAGAAAACATGGGCACTAATAAATCGAAATATCTTATCGAATGACATAAAACTTAAAATGTATATAATATGGATTAGACCGATTCTAGAATATGTTGTTGCTACTTGGAATCCATTAAAAAGGGTTTGTCCAATAAGATAGAAGCTGTACAAAGAAAAGTTGTGAAACAAATTAGTCCTATCTCCTGCACTATATACGCCTCTAGATTACAGTTTGTATCACTGCAAACTTTGTGGTTTCGGAGGATGTGCTATGGCATACAAGTTTTCCATTTGAACCAATGGACAAGTGCCTATATGAATCCGATAAGAAAGAGTCATGAAGTTGGAACTAGATCTGGAAATTTGGCAATATCTCCTCCTTTGGTGGGGAATGTTGCGAGCAAGTTATTCTCTTTTTCGAAAATCTACAAAATCTGTCGCCAATTGCCAAAGAGGCTTAGAGAAATGCCTCCATCTAAGATGTCTTTTAAATTTTTATCTCTTGAACTAGAAAAAGTCTACAATCCTGCTGATATTTTTTATTTTGATTATGATAATACTTTCTCATGTTTGAATAAAAGACAAGGATAATTGTTATCGGAAACAGATTTTCTTGAGATTTTTATTTCCAAGTTTTGTATTATTAAAATTGAAATGTTATGCATTATATCATCATGTTAGTCAGCAATACATACAATCAATTGCTAGTCATGGTTCTCAATTTTTTTGCATAATGTTACATTCGAATTATACCTTAATTTTTCCTATTTTGATGATGTATCTATTGTTCTTTACAGCCGAACTTTCTGATATTGATATATTGTACAGTACAACTAGTGAGATATACTTATCTACATGAGACTAATTGCACAATTTTATGTGATGTGATAACTTTTTTTAAATATATTGTACATTTTCCAATTTTATTATTTGATGGAACATGTGTGGTTTGAATCCAAATAAAGATGTTCGATTCTAGTCTAAAAATCAGCCTTAATATTAGAATATGTTTTCTTGCAATATATAAAGAACAATAAGTGTGCTCACTCTAATACGCTGATATCCTCAGATGACAGAACGATAAGGTGGTGAGCTTGAAAATAAATATCCACGTTTATTACCTGATGCAAATTGGAGATCCTTCCATATAATGTGTATTAAGAACGATAGATGGATGCAAATTTCAATAATTTATTAACAAGGACAATCATGACAGAACCACTTAGCAAAGCGTACCATGCAACATAAAATATTTACTCCAACTCTCTTATGAACATTCACCAAGACAAGTCGAAAACTTAGACAATATGAACAAATGAACCTTCCAAAAAATTCCAATATTTTTAAAAAAACACAATATTGTTTTACGAAACCAGCGATAACATCAAATGTCCAAAAAATAAAATTTGATTTATTTTTATATGAGGAGTTAATTGATGTCCAATAAATTAATTAACCTCCACATACACCCTCATGTTTAAGATGTTTATTCATACATGCGACAGTAAAAGTCGGCAGTAGTCACTCGAGGCCAGCCCATATCCGATCCGGTGTTCCCCAGGGCTCCGTACTTGGTCCCATTTTCTTCAACCTTACGCTCGCGCACATACAGGTTGAAGACAACCTTTTCAAGCTGTTCAAATATGCGGATGACATGGTTATCGTATTCAGTAACCCCACAGCATCTAAACCCTCCTTACCCCTTATATCGGAGCTCCTATCCTCGCTCCACTCGCAGCTCAGCAGAATCGGCCTCAAAATAAATCCCACCAAGAGTCGTCTAATGAAACTCTCATCAGATCGATTCTGCTCTATCCCGGTTGTCAATTATCCCCTCGACATAGAAATAATAGATTCAGCCAAACATCTTGGCATTCATTTTTCAAAATCCCTAGACTTCTTCCTATAACTTACGCACACTACTTCCAAACTCTTCAAATGGGCCCGTCTGATCTGTTTTAAGACTAACAACTCCATTCTCCAACTCACGTTATTCAAGGTCTACGTTCTGCCCCTCATTTCCTACGCCAGCGAATTCTACTGTCCTCTCACTCTCGCCTCCTCGTATACTATTGAACAGGTATCCTCCGGATTTCTAAAGCGAGTCTTCCAGCAATGCCAATATTATCGGGAACGCCTACTCCTGGCAAATCTTCTACCGGTTCGGTTTACCCGTCACATTCATGTCATTTCTTTTATCCATAAGATCACAACTTGCTTACCACTCGCCAATTTTGCTCACCAAAGTAACCACTAGCCACACGTTCTAGTAACTCTTATTTCCAAACTAACCATACCCCCACCATATTTAAAAAATCTATCTTTTCTCCAAAGACACTAATGTCTTCAACGCTCTTCCCACAGACATAAAGCTCCTACCCCAGCACGAATTTAAAAAGGCAGCCCATCAGTACTTCTTCAATAAACTTCTTTGTGATACGACCGATTGGAAACAAAACTGGTTCCTTCTCAATCCATAACATTTACTTCACCCCAGGCTATTCTCTTTACTAACTTCGGAGAGCAAAATCCCTCAGGCAGTCATTTAATATTCCACTTTACCTCTCTTGTTTTAATCGTTCCTTCTCGACTCACTGATACCACTTCTTAGCCCATTCCTGGCCCCATAATATCCACGTTGTGGATACTTTACAACGTTTTGCTCATCCAATTCTTTTCTTTCTTGTTTCAGCGGAAGACCGAAAACTCAACAGCCCTATCGATCCACCAACGGTTTGCTTCGGACATCGACTCCCCCTCGTCTTCCTTCAATCACAACCTCGTTCTACGGATTCCTGCGACCCCTGCAAGACTCGCTCGCTTCAATCCAGCAGATTCCATCCAGGTCTATGTTATGCTCCATCAACTCAATCTCCACGACAATGGACTCCATCGGTCAAAGTCTACCTCCGGCCTGCCATCATTTTCGGTCTCACACTTAAATTCATCTATCCGGACCCAACCTACCCCGCCTAGAAGTTCTGACACTTCATGGACTATCTCCATTTGATCTTGTCTAGTCAAATAAAACTTCGTTTTTGTTTGATTTTCACAAGATTGAACTATCTTGATGTTAATGATAACTTTTCCCTTCATCAACTCCTCCCCCTGCTATTAAATAATTTGCTAGTCACAATTCCATTCACCTCCACATATCCTACCCTTGATTTGTTATTTCAATGGTCGGGCCTGTTGGCCTTTGATGCCAAATAAATTTATTATAATAATAATAATAATATGTAATAATAGCCAATAATAATAATAATAATAATAGTGTGTGTATTATTATTAATAAATTACGAAGCCCGCATTCTTCGGTTTCTAGATGACTCTCCCAGAACGAGTTTCAACAAGTAGTGCTAGTACTTCAGTAGGTCTAACCTTCATACTGCCTCGTTCTATGTTCTCAGTTGTCTTGGGTTTAATCTTTACTTCTTTCCCACATTTAGCTGGCTATTTTTTTCTCGCACATTTTCCAGTCACATGTTGTCTCAGCGTCTTGATAATTCGGTGGATACCGTTCCTTAGTCACCTCCTTGGTCTATGTAAATTGTGGAATGCAGCGATCCAGTGCTATACACTATACCGTACCATTTACTTCTATAAGTGCACATTTATCCGTCATGTTATTGACTTTAAATGGCCCCTTATAGAACGGAGTCAGACAATTCTGTCTGTTCTCGTTAGTTATGTATACATGAGATGCCAGCTTTAAATTTGAAGATAGGTAGCATTTAAACCTTAGGCTTCTAGCTTTTGTTGGAGCTAAAAGACTCATTTTATCTACTGTATGACGAAAAAATTACAATATCTTTTAAAAACACGACATTGTTTTACGAAACCAACGATACCATAAAATGTCCAAAAAATAAAATTTGATTTCTTTTTATATGAGTAAATTGATGTCCAATAATTTAATTACCCTCCACAGGACATTAATATACTTGATTCTTGCCACACGACTATCTAAGTTACTCTTGCGGCTGATTTCTCTGGTAAGCTCATTATAGAACCTTTATCTAACGAGAATCTTGTAACTTTTATTGGAAGTGTTATGGAGCTTTAAGCATAAGATCTCAAGCAAGCAATATGTTTGTATGTATTAAGTTTTGCAAACCTAGTAACAAATTAGTTCAGTTGTGACCAGAAGGATAAACCAAAGGCAGCATGAACGGAAAGTATAATCTCATGCACATTCGTTTCGTGCTTACTGGCGACTCATCAGTAGGAGCCGGTATTACGCCCTTTAACCACTATATATTGGTAGAATAATGTGGAATAATAGGACGGTACATATATTATATAGTGTGAGTTAGCATTGAAGTCGTATTGTCGTTGACTTCAGATTATGTTAGCTTCACTATTACAGGTTTACACATTCATCTAGGAGATTGTACCGTCCTATTATTCCACATTCTTCTACCAAATATATAGTAGTGGTTAAAGGGCGTAATACCGGCTCCTACTGATGAGTCGCCAGTAAGCACGAAACGAATGTGCATGAGATTATACTTTCCGTTCATGCTGCCTTTGGTTTATCCTTCTAGTCACAACTGAACTAATTTGTTACTAGGTTCGCAAAACCTAATACATACTTGCATATATATTAGTTCTTCGCAACAAACAGTATTTAAAAGCAATATGCTTTGTGAAATTTAACTGACACGGAGAGACGTTCAATGGCTACTGCCATAATGGATTAGTGTATTATAGAAGAGGCGAATATCCAGAAGTTCTTGCTGAGTATCGCTGAGATTTTGCTGAAATACCAAGAATGTAGGCAAACATAGAATTACGATTAAAAAAGTTTGAATGGCGATTGGCATGGAAACACAGGACAAGTGATGGGCAAGACTGAAAGCTAACATTTTCACCGAAATATCGTGGATTAAACGCAAATAACACAACAGACAAAAATAATCCGAGCAGCAATAAGCCGAAAGGAATTGTAAACAACAGAAATTTCAGAATGTCTCGTGTTTTGAATGTTTTGCGCTTAAATTTAGGTGTATGTCATACTTGATTGGTTTATAAATTTCGCTCTTCTTCTATGGTATTATGTCAGCCAAATAAATTTCTTATTTTATTTTGATTTAATTCACAATATGTCCGTGATATAATTTAACCTGTTACATAAGATTCTTTTTGAAAAATGGAGAAAATATGAAATAAAAATTCCTCCTGTCGAGTACTCAAAGGCATACTTAAAAACCCAGTAATTTCACTGCTTAATAATCAGTTCATAGGTTTTGAATATAGGTCGTAATGTTCAGATACTCATGAACTGTTTCATCAGTGATATTTTGCCGTATGACCTCTAAATATTGCTACCTAGCTTTCTCTGAAATTGCTGGAGAATGCAATTCCTGACCTGATAATGTCCACCCACAATAGCTGTGTCTTATTATCTACAGCCTTTAATTACTTCGTAACCTCACACGGAATTTACCTGCGGCCGGGGCATTACAAATTTGCAACCACGCCAGAATACTGATAAAGGTACGGTTTTTAGATTTGTTTTTTATATCACAAATCTTGTTATCCTGGTGGAATACAGTAATTCGACGTTAGCGCACTGAACCATACATTTATTCTCCCTGTTTTTGAGTAATATTTACTCGGTCTATTTAGGTTTTGTTTCTGTTTGGAAGCAAGAATTTTTGGGAGTTTATCTGCGGTTCAAAAATTTTATCTCCTACGAACATATTATGTCAAACTGTGGAAGCAGATTTATTTCTGATTTTGTAAAAACCAGATTTAGTCAGTAATTCGATAAAAACTGTTTACATTTGTGGAAGAAGATTTGATTGTAATTATGTGGGAGCAGATTTCATCAGTTATCCATAAGCTGTTTACGTTAAACTCTGGAAGCAGATTTTGCTTCTGATTTTGTTGGAGCAGATTTTGTCAGTTTTCGGCGTTCGTGGAAGGCAGACTTCGTCAGTTTCAAACTGTGGAAGCAGATTTTGAGAACCGTTTAGCTAATAGTTTTAATTTTACAGGGCACTTATGATTAAAATTTTATTTCTATATATATTTCAGTCCCTTTATGCCTTTCAATGTCCTGTAAGTCATTTCCCAACATGAATACCTTGAATTCTAAGTTAGCTCAGTGCCTATCCGCCGGTCTTATATCTGATGACGCTAGGCTATCCACTTTGGAGAGATGTATTTCAGATTTGAGTAATATTCTTGAAAGAATACTCATCGAAGAGATACATGTTAATAGAACCACAGATCAACACCGTCTTAATCAGTATAATGGACAGTCGAGATCACCTCGGTTATTCTGTCGATACTATACTAAATGTTGGCGTTCTAATCACCAAAAGTATTTTTATAATTGTCGAAATTGCCTGCATTGTTCCGAGAACTTACCAAACGTATGCCAGTTTCCTTTCTTAGATGATCACAATCAACAACAAATAAGTTTTTCAAACACCTACAACTGCAGTTTATGTTGACTATTTCTCACCACGCAGAATATGTCACATAGACTGTCAAACTGACAATGTCTGTCGCAGAGACCAATCTTCTTGTTTGCATGACCCGGACAAACAAACCAATGAATTTCTGCACCTTCTCGATTTCAGTACTGGCGAAGAATTTACCGTAGACACAGGAGCAACGGGCCAGTTCTCAAGGGTGATTCTAAGGCCAAGATGTCTCCAGTCTTTTTACTTGCAACAGCTACAGGGGAGCCCATACCTACTTATGGTTTCCGGCATCGCACACTCAACATAGGTTTACGACGTTAATTTTCTTACAATTTCATCGTTGCCATGGTCTCACACAACATAATAGGTCTTGATTTCCTGCTAAAATGTCGGTTCATTTTTGACCTTGGACACTTGCCTCCGAGCGTGTGAAGTTACAGGTCATTCAGCCAACCCCATTGCATAATTCAGCAGATATATCAGCAGCTCTTCGAGAACACAAGTCTTTGTTTGATCTCAGAAAGTCATAGCTACGAGTCTCCTACACGATGCACCATATCGTCAGACCAGGAAAACAAATTACACTCAAGAAGTGATCACTGGCTTCTGGTAAGCTGAAACCTGCCCAATAGTAATTTTTAAGACTATTGGAAAAGGGAATCATCAGACCATCGAAAATTTCATGAGCGTTACCATTGTACTTAGTCTCCAAATTAAACGGATCGTACAGAGCTTGTGGAGATTATCGCAAGTTAAATTCGATGACCAAACCCGATGCATATCCTATTCCCAATATTAACACCTTAATTGAAAAACTCAGCGGTAGCAATTTCTTCTCAGTGAATGACCTCAGCTAAGCCTATCATTATATTCCGGTAGCGCCAGAAGATATGGCAAATATTGCGGTCATCAATCCATATGGAATTTTTAAATACCTCTACATACTTTTTGGTATCAAGTGTGCTACTTAAACATTTCAATGATTCATGGACAACATACTTATCCTGATGGCATAAATGTTTTCAGTCTACACTTACAATCTCATGCCAAGAATTTATGAAATGTCCTCTCACACTTATCCAACCACGGACTCAAGATAAGTTGACAACTACATTCGTAAATTTCCTTTGGCATTGTATTACACCAAAAGTTATTCATCCTATGCTGTTGAAAGCAAATTCAATCAGTTATATTAAGTCATTATAGACTGTAAGTGAGCTGCAGAAAATTTTGGAAATCCTAAACTACTATCGTAAGTTACAAACCGGCCTATCAAGAAAACTATATCCGTTGTGTAGGCACCTGCGGAAACGAAAAGGACTTGGTCATCTGAAGACGAGGAATTACTTCGACACTCCATCAACTCTTTACAAAATGCTAAAATGATAACGCATCCGGATTTTCAACGATCATTTCTACTCGCTACAGATGCTTTCGAGTACGCTATTGGGGCTACATTGGAACAAAATACCAACGGATTTCAGAAGCCTAGTAGTTTTTACCCGCGTACCCCTTAACCAGTAGAAACAAGATACGATAGTTTCGGTCGAGAACTCGTCGCCATTCACGACACAGTGCGCGAAATTATCAATATCATTTTCAGCAGAAGAATTTTTGTATTTACAGATTGAGCAACATCAGTGAGCGTACATTGAAACGCGACTTCAAGTGTCGCACATACACTGCCAGAGTAGAAAGACAACTGGCACTTCTGAGAGAATGGCAATTCGACATCTTTTATGTAAGGGGAAGTAAAAGTTCATTGCAGACACACGTTCTAGTCCAGAAATCTCGTTATGACCATCTTCGTCGTCGCCATTCACAGAAAACTACATAACTCTCCGTGAACTTGCACTAATGCCATCCCTCCTGCAAACAGAGCAGCGCGGTGACACCCACATTCAAAGATCAGTAGCCCGTTACGCCTCCAAGTTCATATTCCGTCACTGGGGAGGTTTGTCCATTGTTTATTTCAAGGTTACGCAGCCCAACAGTTCAGTTCTGCCAACCAGCCTTCAGAGAAAAACATTTCGCCTCAATTCACTTAACGTCTCATCCAGGATGCAAGACGACAGTCAGAATTCTTACAGATCGTTCCTGGGGTCACAGGCCCAAGCAGTACGCTTAACGATGGGTCTCCGAGTGTGTCATTTGCCAAAACGTCTAGGTCACACGGCACACTCGTTCTAAGTTGCAGCATTTCCAAACCACTTCACGCCTAACCATCGACCACATCGACATAGTTCATCTGATGAAGGCTCAAGATTTTGGCTACCTTTCATCTATGATTGATAGATTTACACGATGGCCTGCGGCTTTACCTCTTGGCGGCATTTATGCAGACGAAGTCTCTAACGGTTTTATCTCTGTATGGATGGCCCATTTTTGTGTTACCAAGGGGGTAATCACTCATAGAAGCACTTTCTTTTCATCGGTTCGTTTCAAAACAACCCTGTAGTTCATGGGATGCACCGACGACTGACTACCATTCCCAATCTAACAGTATGGTAGAAAGAATGCATAGGGAACTCAAAGCCGCTTTAGAATCCTCGTCCATTTATTGCAAATGGGTCAATAAACTACCTTTATTTCTACTTGCCATGCGTTCCCGTACTCCTGATTCTATTAAAACGTCTGCGTCAGAAATATTTTATAGTATGGATCTACGCCTGCCTAGTCAGCTCCCTCATCTACTACCCGCAAAGGATGATCCACAATTCGAAGCTTCCCGCCTTCCACTTCATTTTGGTAACATGTCGGAACAGCAGCTAAAACATACGCCTCGTCCGGTCTTTGTTCACACGCAGCTCCACAGCTGCAAGAAAATACTTGTTCGTAACGATGCTGCTGTTGCCACGCTACAACCAAAGTACATTAATTTTTCGTTATTCTACGTATTAAATGTTTAATTTTTATGCGCGCTACGTGCACCCTATGTCACGCGATGTGACCTCTATGGATCTATATAATTCATATAAAAATTTCACACTCAATTGTCTCACGTGGTATAACCACCTGTTCCAGAGCTAACAATTTTTGTATCATTTTGACTTGTTCCTCGGTATTTTTCTATCTGTGGCAATGTTTGAGTATACTTTCGACGTTTACATTTGGTATATATATATATATATATATATATATATATATATATATATATATATATATTCTTATAATTAGGAAAACA